>JABYPW010001301.1:0-16330 GCA_016880775.1 Phymatotrichopsis omnivora
AATACTTTTTTTTTTTTTTTTTTTTGCGAAACTGCGACAATCTTGCGGAGTGGGGTGTAGCTCTCTGCCCAGCTGTCTTTCCTTTAAATGTGATTCTTGTGACGCTAAGACAAGCTCGAATAACTCCGAAGGGAGATAAGAGAGAAATTAGGATGGGGATGGTAATACAACTGCTTTGAAAAAATTTCATAAATGTCCGATAGACTTATATAAGTTTTGTGGAGGAAGTCTCAATCTCTAATACTAGTGGTAATTCCTGGTAATGGATAATTGGGGATGTTTGAGGTGCTGAAACAAAAATGATCAGGTATTAAAGTTTCAGTAAGTTTTAAAGATTAAACAAATGCATGCATGTACATGTATAATGCCTCCTTTTAGCTGGAGTCGAAGTTTTTATTTTATTTATTTTAGTGAAGCATACTCTAAAAACTAGATCCATTAATCCACATATTGGGGCTCCTAAGACGAATATTTCAGTTCTCAAAGCCTGCGCCGAATTCTTGAAACAATCCCGACTCCATCCTGACCTCCCCCTCATTCCGCATCCGACAATCGCAACCTCTTCAAGTCCTTCTCTACTCTTCAAAAGCCTCCGTAGCTCTAGGGTCATCGGACAGGCCATGCCCGAGGTGTCGTCCGCACACAGAAACTTTCGATGTTTTGACGGGGGTAAGAATTCGGACCAATCTTGTGAAAAGTTTGCGTTGATAGTCAAGTTTTCGATGCGCGTGAAATTAATAGAACGAGGACCCCGTTTGAATAGATAGTCCGATAGACGCCAATCCATCCCTTCGTATGGGTAAACATTAATATTGGGATTTAATTCCAGCGTTGTTGGCGTGATAACAGAATTCATGCTGCCGACAGTAGTACTCTGAATTCGTCATTGAAGAGTCTGTTCAAAAGTTCACCCGTAAGGCGTAATATCTTGAGATCCGGTGATGAGAGTATTAAACTCCGAAAGCGTTCAAGAGTCTCCTCGTTCAAGATTCCCGCTTCGAGGGAAATAGCAAGCGAAAAAAGTCCCTCCGACGCAGTCATATACTCTTTGCCATCCGAAATAGAGCTTCGTAAGGCTCGGAGAAGAAATTGCTCCCCTTCGTTATTTCGTCCAAAGCAAGTATTAAGACTCCTAAGCGAAGGATTCACAACAACTTTTTGGGGAGCCCAATAGCCTGCACCTTTAACGGATTTATATGAGGAATCTGAGGTATCGCCCAGCTAGACACTTTTAGTAGCAAGAAACAGAAAGAGAGAGGAAACAGGCAGCACTCGAGAGCTGAGGATCGTATGGGTACACAATATCTCCGACGACTCACTGAAATTATCCATCTTCCCTAGGGCTGCTTCTAGCTTCTCCCATAGTTGATTGAGATGTACCGCGGTTTTCTGCAGGCCGACGGATCTGATAGAGTCGATCTCACGCGCTCCGATAAAGTTGAGTTCCCTCACAATGTGATGTTTGCCGGCGCAGATTGCGTCGAGTACTGCCAAAGAAATACTGATTTCGGGCCATTGAACGTCTAGAGTATTAGTAAAGCGCTGGTATAATAAAGGTGAAATGATATCGTGAAACACGCGGTTGCACCTATTCAGCCTTGCAAGGTCACCAGAGGTTAGGATTGGCGAGCCTGCAATCTCGCACAGTATCTAAGTTCGAGATGTTAGGAATATCAATGTATGTAAGAGCACGGAATCATAAATCGGCATGCAGCGCAAACCTCGGAAACAAACAAAAAAAAAAAAAAAAATCACCCCCGAGACCGAACGAACACCTTTAAAGGACGGTCGGGAAGGTGGCGTTTAGTGGGTGTCGCAAGGCGAAAAGGCGTACGCTGTTGTTTGGTAGTGGAGTTACAGGTGTTGAAGATTCACCATCCGAGATCCAAATTTCCTTTGCCAGTTCCTACTGCACAATCGTCAATCGCATGATTTTAAATCACTTACGATTGTTATAGAATCCTGATTTGGGATTCCAATGACCATTTTTCGAGCCATTTGATAGCGGGTGCATTGCTTTAGAGCAGACTTCGGCATCACTCTTGGTATTGTACGTGGGGTCGTTGGGGTTGACGGTCGCGAATTCTTTTGTTTCAACTTCTTATCACGTAATTCAATTGCGATAGTACCATTCAAATTCAAGCATTTGCAAGCTTTCTTCGATTGGTTTTGTGCTACTGGTTGTTTCGCCTCTCGTAGTCAAAAGGGTATTTTCTACCTCGATATCAGATATAGTAAGGGTCGCCTTGATAGTATAGATAAAACGAAGAATTAATTTTTCTATCTCCTTCAAAGATGCATTTCCATTCCTCAATTTTTGACAAGCAACTTGTGTTTGACAACAGAGTTTTGCGGTTATTTTGTGGAGTTTGTAGAATGGTATTGTCAAATTTACTGAAGCTGGGTGTTGCATTCATACTATTAGCAAGGAGTCTCGAGAGAACTTCTCTTGCATTAATACGACAATACAAATGGTTCAAAATGCAGTTTCAATATTGCTATATGTAAATGTAGTAGTACAAGCTTCGAATAGAAGTAGAAGAAAAATGGATTTTCTAAACTAGGTGTTTGTGCTCTGTGTTTAATTATCAACTGCTTTTCCATAATAATTCTGCCAGCCGGGACTGAATAAACCAAAATCAATTGTTTGAAGGAGGTGGGTTGGATGAGATGGAAGACATAAAAGTAAAATGTTAAGCTCTATACAGAATTGTATAAACTCAAAAGAAATATGAGAATCATGCGGTCCATCCAAAATGACAAGTCAGGGAACGTTGCCAATCAATGCTATTATTTTCAGAAAAAAAAAAAAAGAAAAAAAAAAAGCCCCCTGAGGTATTGAACACCAAGATATTAATCTTTCCAACCATATAAATGTAGCATCTTTTCTGGAATTGTCCTAGTTGATATACCAACCTAGGTAGTGAGCTTTACCTTTGTTAATAATCATAAGGGGGAGTGCCACCACTGGCAGAGGCAGTTTTTATAATTGTCACCATATCCCATTTTCCGTCCTGAGTGACATGCGGAATTTGCCTTCCTTTCCTGCATATGATCCTAGCCACTGCAGAAATGCCTATAAGAACCCCTTTTTATTCATATTCCATATCTGATGTGGCTCGAGGTTGCGTCGGCAGATAACAAGTTGTAACTTGGTAGTGTAGTCTTTAACAAGTTGCAAGTTGGTTGCATAAACTCTTTGTCGATCCAACTATTTGTTGAATTTAAGGGTAAGGTCTAAGAGTTGATTTAGAGAACTTGCGATTTAGTTCTTCCTAACAGTTGTGTTCCGGTTGCCAGTTTTTTTTTTTTGTAGAAAGGAATTGACCATTCCTTCTACTAAATCCAACCCTGGCGGAAAACCCCAGTAATCTAATTTTTTACACCACTGCGAAACAGCATCTTTCTTGGCTAGAGTAAGGGGTTGATGATGGCTATGTGAAGTTTGATGGGACTGACATTCTCCCTTGGAGCGGTATTGGGGGATAGCGTAGGGTAAATTAAATGCTTCGGTAGCGGCATGAAATGAGCTTTGCGGACATCTTGTAAGGCCTGAATTGCCTCTTGGGTCCGGCTTTCACGATTTGTTTATCGCCGTAGCTTAAATTTACCCATACCGATGGTTCTTGTGTGGAGTTTGGTCATACAACGCGTGAACAGGAAGGTTTTTGGTAGATAATTAGGCGAGTAATGCCAAGGCCCACTTTCACGTGATAGCCCGCATTACCGTTATTACAGTCAGCAGCTCGAGTACTGTGTGGGGGCCCATTATCATAACTTGATGGAAAATACGGTTAAAGTATATACATGTATTAACTGTGCCGTATGCAACGACAACAATCTCTCTCCGCCGCTCTGACGGTTTTGGCGTCGCCAAGAGAGTAAGAATTCCACCCAGTCAGCTTCAAATTCTCGCCTCCTGCAAATGGTAACTTTTGTTAGTTTCAACCAACCGCACAAAAGTTAGCGTGAGAAAAAGATCTTACCAGCCACTGATCCCACGCATCAAACACTTCCACACCCAAGCGATAGCCCATACCGTGGCTTATACGTTTGATTCGCATGTGACGCGGAATCGCTCGACCGAGGACCCACCACTTACGATCCTGTGCTCTCGAAGCCATCCGTCTTCCCTGCACCTTGATCGGTGGTAACCACACACCCTTCTTCGTTCGCTCCCAGACTTCCATCCAGTCATTGCCGTGTTGGCAATAAATGGTGCAGATAAAGCGGATGTTTGGCCATTCGCCGTTCTTGGCGGTATTGATTGCCTCAATTGTTTGAAGGGCGTTGCTGTTGTCTTCGCTGTATAGGTCGTTGTCTTCGATTCCCGGATCATCCACGGAGCGTCCGCTTAATACGCGTACGAAGCGGAGGACGCGAAGTGAAGGGATTAGGGAAAGGGATTCAAGTTGCTTGCTCTGGTGTAAAAACAGAAGTTTCGGTTAGGGCAAATTAAACATGCTACACAAAAAAACCTTTAACCGGGAATAGAAAAATCGTGTCTAAACTTACCAGGGCGTCAGTTGGCGTTGCCGCCGGAAGTGAGCGTCCATTGATGTCATCATTTCTATGACTCTGGATCGTCACCCACTGGAGGTTCCGAAACATGCCCGCCCAATCCATGATATCCTGTTGCTGCTGGTCCATAAAAACGGTGAGCTTTCTCAAAGTCTGCGCCGAATTCTTGAAACAATCCCGACTCCATCCTGACCTCCCCCTCATTCCGCATCCGACAATCGCAACCTCTTCAAGTCCTTCTCTACTCTTCAAAAACCTCCGTAGCTCTAGGGTCATCGGACAGGCCATGCCCGAGGTGTCGTCCACACACCGAAATTTTCGAAGATGTTTTGACGGGGGGAAGAAGTCGGACCAATCTTGTGAAAAGTTTGCGTTGATAGTCAAGTTTTCGATGCGCGTGAAATCAATAGAACGAGGACCTCGTTTGAATAGATAGTCCGATAGACGCCAATCCATCCCTTCGTATGGGTAAACATTAATATTGGGCTTCAATTCCAGCGTTGTTGGCGTGATAACAGAATTCATGCTGCCGACAGTAGTACTCTGAATTCGTCCGTTGAAAAGTCTGTTAAAAAGTTCGCCCGTAAGGCGTAATATCTTGAGATCCGGTGATGAGAGTATTAAACTCCGAAAGCGTTCAAGAGTCTCCTCGTTCAAGAGTCCCGCTTCGAGGGAAATAGCAAGCGAAAAAAGTCCCTCCGACGCAGTCATATACTCTTTGCCATACGGAATGGAGCTTCCTAAGGTTCGGGGAAGAAATTGCTTCTCTTCGTTGTCCCGTTCAAAACCAATATTAAGACTCCTAAGCGAGGCATTGCACAGCAACTTTTTGGGGAGCCCAATAGCCTGCCCATTCAAAGGATTTATATGAGGAATCTGAGGAATCGCCCAGCTAGACACTATTAGTAACAAGAAACAGAAAGAAGGGGGGAAACGGGTAGCACTCGAGAGCTGATCATATGGGTACACAATATCTCCGACGACTCACTGAAATTTTTGCAGATTATCCATCTTTTCTAGAGCTACTTCTAGCATCTCCCATAGTTGATTGAGATATACCGCGGTTTTCTGCAGGTCGATACTTCCGATAGCGTCGATCTCACGCGCTCCGACAAAGATGAGTTCCCTCACAAATTGATGTTTGCCAGCGCAGATTGCGTCGAGTACCGCCAAAGAAATACTGATTTCGGGCCATTGAACACCTAGAGTACAGCGCTGGTATAATAAAGGTGAAGTGACATTGTGAAACACACGGTTGCACCTATTCAGCCTTGCAAGGTCACCGGAGGTTAGGATTGGTGAGCCTGCAATCTCGCACAGTATCTAAGTTCGAGATGTTAGGAATATCAATGCATGTAAGAGCACGGAATCATGCATCGGCATGAAGCACAAACCTCGGTGGGTAGTAGAGCAATGTTCATGGATAGCTACCAACTTTTAGTATAACGAGTGAGTTGATTTGAAGCGATGCATGTGTCAAGAAGAAACTGCGATTCTTCGCAATCTTTGAGAAGGTCCAGAACTTATGTACGTATTACGGGGATGCAAAACACAGCCGGTCAGCAGCTAAGTACATGTACTCTACTCGAATACTGTGCATGGGGATCCCGTAATCATATAACTTGATGGGAAATACGGCTAAAGTACTTGTATTAACTGTGCCGTATGCAACGATCGCGAGACAACAAGTCATACAATGATCAAAATCTCTCCCCACCGCTGCTGACGGTTATGGCGTCGCCAAGGGAGTAAGCGAGTTTGCAAACTCAGCTTCGATTTGACCATTCACCGTTAATTAAGTAATTATGCATTGTTTCCAACCGATTTCACAGGCACGTCCTGTCATCAGCTGAAGCGTGGTTCTCTATATTACACTCGCATGGTGGTGAGGGATCGTGACTACAGGAGAAAGATATAACGTGGCTCAAAGTACGTGAGCCAAGAGCCTATACACGCAGGGCCAAGCCCAAGAAACAAACTAGTGGGAAACCCCTAACGAGTGTGGAGCCGGTAAACGGCGGAACACAAACACCAAAATAGTGAAAACGAACAATCTCGCGGTATTACCCAATCGGGTATAGCGCAGTAATGCAAAGAAAACTAGCCGCAGTAGTGAACGTAATAATTACATATGCACTCGAATAGAGAGAGGATGGTGTGCGGCTCCGCATTACAATATGTATGCACAAGAATGCAACCAGCATCACGGTTGAACGTAGCCTTCGTTCTTCAGTTTCGCACGGCACGCCATTTTGACATCCATCATGATAAATGTAGAGTACATGTATGTATGTATTTGTAATGTTGCCTCGTTGTCACGCGCGCTTGATCTGCGCTTGCGGCAGACTTGGCGGCTTCTTGGCAAGATACCAAATAACGTGTACGCCCACACATATCAACGATAAAAAAATAATTGAATTTTCTCGCGTACAAAAAGGAAAATAGAAACGAACAAAAAATGAGCAGATTCCCAAGCACCAAGTGAATAGAAAAAAAAAACTTTCAAATAAATTTTTGACATGTAAGCGTGAGTTCTAAGCTAAGAGAATAAGGCGCAAATTTTCATTAATTCCACCACTCCGAAAACCAAAAAAAACAAATCACTTCCGAGACCAAAGGCACATCGTTAAAGGATGTTCGGGAAGGCGGTAATTAGTGGGTGTCGCAAGGCGAACAGGCAGCCAGAGGTTGTCGCTTGATAGTGGGGTTGCAAGTGGTGAGGATTCATCACTCTTACTATCCGAGATCCAAATTTCCTTTGCCGATTCCTCCTGCAAAACTGTCAATGCGCATGATTTTAAATCATTAAAAATTGTGATAGCGGGCTTCTTAGCAATCCGAATGATTTTTTGAGGCGTTTTATGGCATGTGGGTTGCTTCAGAGCAGACTTCTAAGTCACAGTTGGTGTTGTACATGGGATCATTGAGGGTCGCGAATTCTTCTGTCCCAACCTCTTGTCGCGTACTACAATTATGATAGTATCATTAAAAAGTTTGAGATTTAGCGAGATTTCTGCGATCAGTTTTGACCTCTGGCTGTTTTTATTTTCATAGATGACGGCTATTTTCTTTCTGGATATCGGCTGTGGTAATGGCGGCCTCAGTGCTATGGTTGAAACAAAGAATTAATTTTTTTATCTCTTCCAAAGATACTTTTACATGCGTACATTTTTTTGCCAAATAGCTTGCATTTGACGATGGAATTCTCGGTTATTGTCTGGAGTATGTAGAATGGTATTTCTTCGAATTTGATAAGGCTGGGTCTTGCATTCATCCATTTGCAAGGAGTTTTTAGAAGACTGTTCTTGGATTTAGTGGGACAATATTGGAAGCTTCGAATGAAGCTTCGATATTGTGATATGCGAGTGTAATAATACATGGCTTGAATAAGAGCAGAAGAAAAATAGATTATTTAATCCCAGTGTTTATGCTCGGTGTATAATTATCAACCGCCCTTCCGTGATAATACTGCAAGGGGTCAATTAAAACAACATCAAGCAACTGAAGGAAGTGGCCTAAATGAGATGGAAGAAATAAAAGCAAACTATTATGCTCTATACAGAATTGTATAAACTCAAAGAAATGTTAAAACTGTGTCTATCCAAAATCAAAAGTTGGGTATATTACCAATCAATGCTGTAATCCACGGGGGAAAAAAAGCTTCTTTAGATACTCAACATCAAGGTAATCATTTGTCTAACTATTTACGCTAATTGCAAATATAGCATCCCTTCCAGACTCATCTAAGTTGGTCTAACAACTTATGTAGTGACCTTTACCTTTGTTGACAACCATCAGGGAGAGTGCCAAGCCACTAGCAGAGATAGTTTATAAAACTGTCACCATTTTCCATTGTCTATCCTGAGTGAAGTTTAGATTTTGCCTTCCTTTTCTGCATATAATCTGAGCCTTTACAGTGACATCTTTAAGAATGTCCTTTTCAGCTTAAGTTTGTGTTAGTAGATAATACATTGCAACTTAGTGAAGTAGTCCTTAGTGACTTGTGGGTTTGCATAGGCTCTTTGTCGACCTAGCTAGCTACTACATTCAACTGTAATGTCTAGGTGTCTGGTTAGAAACCTTGTTATTCAGTTCTTTCAAATAGTTGCATTGGGGTTTCTACTTTTTTTTGTAGAAGAGAATTGACCATTCCTTGTACTAAATCCAACATTGGTGGAAAACCATACTCATCTAATCTTTACACCACTGTAAAACAATCTCTTTCTCAGCTGGGGTAAGGTGTTAATGATGGCTATGTGTAGTTTGGTTGGGCTGAAGTTCTCCCTTGTAGCGGAATTGGAGGGTAGCATAGGGTATATTAAGTGCTTTAGCGGTGGTACCAAATAAAGTTTCTTGACTATCTCACAATACCTGAATTACCTCCTGGACCTAGTTTTCATAATTGCTCTATTGCTAAAGCTTAACTTTACCTATACTGATAATTATTGTGTAGAGTTTGCTCATGAAATGTGTGAATGGTGGGGTAAAGGTTAGATAATTAAGCCAGGAATGCCAAGGCTCACTGGCATGTGATGGCTTATATAACTGTGACATACATTAGACTTATTCCAACGTCATTAATTTAGTTGTGCTCTACATATATCTCTTAGCTCGGCAAATACCAGTCTACAGAGAAATCCATGAGTACATAGCGAAGACTCCTCATTTTCTCAGGTCTGTTTTCATCTTCTGCAATATTTCGAAACTATACAGGTTGTCACGATCGGAGATATCGCTGGAATTACAAGAAAACATTGAGATGGTTTCAAACTGGTTCACAACTGGTCCGCAACAATGTTGGAGGCTCTTGGCTATGTAAGAATCCAACCTCGAGTCCATTCAACCCATAAACCTCAGTGTTTTCCAGAGCAGTTGTCATTTCACAACTCACTTCTCCGTCGTATTGAGCTGGCAGAGGACTGCTATTAACTATAGTTAGTAATGGATTATTTGTATCTATCAAAAGAAACTTTTATATACTTTTTGCGATTGCTGGCCTAAGGATTCATAACTAGCTTCGCTTACCTTAGTTTGTACGGGGGTGGAGTAGCCGAAGTTTTCTCATCACAGTTTTTCTATTTTCACTGCCGCTACCGGTCTTGGGTGCCGTCTGGTGTGATCGGTTTATTACAATGATCTGGAGATCTGTTCAAACTTAACATATCCCAGCCCCTAGTCCCCGTGAAATCCGGGAGCTCACTAAATAATACTATCCTTGCCGAGCCCGAAGTTTGAGTGAAAGTGGGAAATGTTGAAATAGAAAGGGAGGACGGGACCAACCGGGGGGGATAGAGACCGAGAAATATACACTATTGTGGACTGTACAACAGAACAACCATCTCCGACACAGACATCACTCACTCGTGGCGTGGTCGTCGATATATCGGTAAATAATCAGCACATATGAAACAACCATACCAACGACAAGCAATTTGGGCGGCCCATTTTTCAACAGAAAAATCATATAACACAACGCGGAAATTCCCACCGACAGACTAATAATAACGAAACTCTATAATAATCCTAATTCTTGCCAGCTATTCTCACCCCCGGCGGATATCATTGCATGCTTTCATTCGTCACCGTACCCACACCATCTATAGTTTTTGCATCGATCTCTTCCACACTTTTCCCTTGCATCAATTTTTTGATCCTCGCTTGATACAGTGACATAGGATGCTTAAAGGGATCACCAAACATGGTCTTTTCTAGCTCCTCCCTTGTAACTTTGATGATACCAAGTCGGTCCTCTTCACCATCCGGATCCATATCCTTCAAGACCAGAAGATGACCCGCGTTGTAGTAGGTAGGAGATGGCACTTTCCATATAAATCCGTCGGAAACTTCGGCAAAGAATTCAGACATACTTTCGTCCCCAAGCGGGCTATTGGAGGAAGGCTGGGCAGAACTAATCTGTGAGGGGCGGCGCGACAATATCAATTTGATAAGAGAGTTAACGAAGGGGCCATCCGCCCGTGCAACAGGGTCGCCTTCGTTGATAAACGCGATAAAGACCTCGGGAGAATCAAGCGAGTATTCTGGATTTGGCATAAGAGGTTCTGTGGTAATCGGCGGTGCTCCAAACGTAATGCAGTGGATAAAGCGAAATTCTGCAGAAAACGAGTCGTTTCACAATAAGAAGGAGGCTTTCATAGGTTTTTGATGGTAATGATATAGAGGCTGGATTACTTACTCAACTTTAACTTGACCAACGGGGACTCGGGACTTTTCGAGTTCTTCATGTGATAATATAACAAAGTCACAACAGCTCCGCCTGCGGAGTGACCGGTGAATAGAAGATCTACAGGTTGTTCGGACTGGGTTTTTCGACTTTCGAAGGCATTTTCGAGATTCCTTGCCGCCAACTCAACCATACTACGAGCAGTCTCTAGGAAGCCAGAATGACATCCATGAATTCCGTCCTGGTGATTAAATCTCACGTTAACGGCAAATCCAGATAGCTTTAGAAAAAGTCGAATTTTAGATCCGACTTACCAAAAACTCGCTTGGATTATCCGTCTTATCATTGAAATTGACAGCCCAGTCAATAACCTGCTTTGAGCCTTTGATCGCTAAAATAATAGTATTCAGCTCCGAAAGCCCACAGATCATAGCTTTCGTGCCATCCATAGGATTTGCATCAGTGTATTCGTAACCACTCTGCGCATCTTTTGGCCGGTCGTATACCTCTTTGGCAAATTGAGCGGCAAGGCACGTGAGGGCGAGCTGCTCGTCTCTTCTGCGTAAAGGTTGATTCTACATGTAAATTGCTTTGATCTAATGCGTAAGGCGATGGTGAAGTACGTACAAACTTGTTTCCTCAAAATCCCCTTGAAGACGATGATTCAAGTATTCTTCAGCCTTGCTAGCAATAGTTGTAGCTCTAGCGTCCATGGAGACTGTGCCACCGTCAGCAGAAGTAATCGGCTAATTTAGCTGACAGCGAAGGTCTGATGAGCAGACCATCAATTTCAAGTTTGCACAAGGCATCATTAAATTCAGCCAACGCGTTGGCACTGGTCTGCGAAGCACCTCTGACATTTTTGGAATTGGAGGCAACGGCGGTGGAAGCCGATGCTTTAACAGCTTGCTGGGTTGGAGCGGATGTAATGACACGACGTCTCAGACAACAGCTAAACAAAGGCCACAATCCAGCCTTCTTCTGTCTGTTAAAATCTTCATCTCCCCGGTGATCGTGAACATTCATTGTAGTGTGTGTTAAATGAATAGCGGCTGATACGTTGTGTAGACTACATATTTCCAGACATAGAGGGATCCGACACGCCAAGGAAAAATACTGTTACAAACATGCGCTGAGCCGAGAAAACCCCACCGACATGGATTTCAATTTTTCCTTGGCAAAAATCTCTAGCGTGCAACCTGCATCCAGTTCACGCATGAAAAATTTTTAGCGGGAAAATGCCGAGTGTAAACAGACCGATAAGGCAGTTACTAGGCTCTAAAGAACGATGGCTTCGTTTTTCAATTTTTTTCACGCGAAAAATTACCATATTCGCCAAGGCGCTAAAAGCACTTTTCCTTGGCGTAACGAATTCCTCTAATTCGTCTAGCAGACAGATTCATGCATACGCGCAGACTGCATGATGTACTTTACTCTACGTTGCTGTCAAACATTCAAGCTTAGATAATCCCGTCTTTTTCCAGGGCAACCACAACCATCGTCTATCCACTACCTCGCCAGTCCTACCAGCTGCGTACAGGCACACCAGATCTCAAAACAAAATGGAGCTTCCTGAAGTGGAGCCCCAAGCTGAGCGAACTCATCCACGACTCTCATGGGAACGCGTTGGGAATGAGGCGGTGACCCAAGAAGATCTCATTCAAGCCTTCAGTGAAGTTTACTGGGAGTCGGTACAAGATGAACTCTGTAACCTTATTTTGGTCTTTCAAGATATTAAGCGGAAGTTCCCGCAAGGCTTAGAGTCCGGGAGGCTGAACGATAGCTCTCGGTTTGAGAGCTCCTTCGTTCGTGAATTTATCGAAAATTGGGGTTTGTTTCCCGCAATGGTATCTAGAGAAGGTAGTTTAATCGTGCTGATTGGCTTGTTAGATCCATTGAGTCGATGTCGAAAATTTTCGAGTGCTGAGAAAAAATGCTATTTCGATCAGTTGTACAAAAATATTATTAACACCGTTAAAGGTAGGACCAGCATCCTCAAAGATAAGCTTCTTAAGTCTCTTCAGGGCTTTACCGTCGCCTTATACTGATGCCACACACTCAGAGCATGAGAGAGACAGGAGTCAAACCTCTGATTTTATTATTGCACGTGCTCTACTACAAACCATTGGTAAGACTTAACCCGTGGCCTGGATTATTATTAGTAGTCGTATTATTATCAGAAGGACGACTCAAATTTCCAGCAGGACTGCTTGATATCGATATTATATACGAATATCGACCCGCACCTCTTCCATCCCACGAACGCTTGCCTTTGAGTATGTAGACTTGTATCAACATCACTGAAAAGTCAATCTTCTAACTCAGTGTAGTTGAAGATCTCTCGGTTCCTTCCCGCCATGCTCGGGTTCAAACTCCCACCGCTGAAAAAGTTTACAGAGCTATTCAGTGCAGCAATTGTCGAAAGGTCATCCGAGGAAACTCATATATTGAATGTACCCAGGGATGTCTGGATGAGTACAAATTTCCCATTTTCTACTTTTGTACCTTGCATCTCTAATAGAATCTAAGGAATTCTATCCATAATTACATGAATTTTGAGCGGCTAAAAAAAGGTACAAATCAAACCGATAACTCGCATTCAAAATATCGGTCCCGGCGATCTCCGTGGCGACTGTGTCGTCAGTGTTGTGCACACACTGACCATGACCCAACTCATCTCTCCCGTATGGAGTATGAGCGACATTCGAATGGTTTATAAGGCTCCTTGATCCACTTTTCGTAGATACCTGTGCTAATAAACCTCGTGTTTTCCAGATCAAAAGAAATTTTCACGAGTCATCGATTTATGGGAAGATATATACGAACGGCCAATGGGTGAATGGGCTGAAAATGCAGTTGCCGCTGCTATGGATCCTCAAATGTGGTTTAAGGCGGGAAATAGACATCAGGCCTTGATGTTTGGCCCACTTGTCATTGAAATTGGTGTTCCAGAGTAAGGCCATTGCGGAGAAATTTCGTCCCATTTTGAAGGAATTATCCGCTAACTTATTTAACTTTTTCGAGCGTGAAAGCTCTCAGGGAGGTGTTCTAATCTCGCGTAGGGAAATTCCCCATCTGCGATTTGAGTCCACAAACACATTAATAGCTGGACGGACGAACCTTTGCACCGTGGAAACCCCCCAAGGTCTTGTCGAGAAGATGCAAGTGAGAGTTTATGCATTCACATCCAAGCCGCAATGTCGCGGATTATGGAAAACCATCACAGTGGCCGAGAGAAATACAGTCATGGCCTCTCAGAAAATTTTGTGTGGCGGGCTTCTTTCCGGCCACAATCCTGCCTGGGCACAGATGGAGGAGGAGATGGTTAAAGCATTACTCTCCAGCTGTGAATCCTACAAGCCTAACAGTAACAAATCCACGGCATATAACAACAATTGCTTGAGAAAAAGCGCTCTTGCCATTATTGAGAAATTCCGTACGACGATTGAACCGGAGATCGCTTTATATTTCACGAGGTTTTCCCAACGACTTTTGGATCCGAAAATGGATCTTTATTATAACATGTTCTCAAATAATTGTCAAAAATTTTGCGACAATTTGCTCGCAGAACGTCATAACGAGTCTTTCATACCGTTGTATGCTACGCCAACTGCACTCAACCCAAGAAATTTAGGTGGGCCAAACTTCCTTCTCAATTTTCAGGGGATTATGCGCGCGCAAAATCGCGAGTTATCAACCGTACAAATTTACCTTACCTTCTGTCGCGATAACTCAGACGTGCTGGATTTCAACTACTTCCCTTACTGTTCTGGCTATTTCTCGACAACGCGATCCTCCTTACTTCAAGTAGGGCTTCCTGGAACCGTGTACATTCGATCTGCGGCAGATATAGTGTGGGATTTCCCATGCGACAGCTTGTCGCTTGTTCAGACTCACCTACTTCGACCCCGCGCCGCATATGGCCAATCGCAGCCTCGACAGTTCTACTATCAGAAACTCACGTTGTTATCGTGGCTTGATACATTCTACATTCTGGCCGGTGCAATCATTCGAGAATTCGTACACCAAGCAGAACACTCAGATGGCCTGACAGAGCCACTGATTTGGGGAATAGATAGAGCATACAATGAATCGAAGGAATGGACCACCCGCTCAATGATAAAGGAGCGTTTCTCAAAAGCTACTTGGAAAGATCGAAGCTCTTGCTCCAAGGCTCAGAAAGCGGCGCTATTCATGCTCGACTTGTATGATATATTAACCTTCACTCCCCGCAACCGCCCCATCCTCCATTCCTCCCGTAGGCTCTCCTTCGCACGGAAATTTCGCTTCAGAAAAGGCGATATTGGCTGGTTCCGTAATGACTGCCATTGCCTTGCTTGCGAGGAGTATTTCCATTCCGAAGCGAGTCCTGAGATGAAGAATTTCAGAGTATTCTCGATCCGAAGTGGTAAGACGTTGATTGCATTCGCGTGGACCATTGCTGGGCAGATTCGAAGGATTATCTGGCTCGTTCAACCTAGCACGCTGGAGAGAATCTTTCAGGCAACGATTAAGCCATGCCTTTGTACAGCTTGCATGTTTATTTTTTGGAAGCCGTTCAAAGACTCCCTGGAGAAAGTACTTCATGCGATTCAGCCCCTCTAAACGGCGAGACATTCGGGCTATATTATGAATATACTCTGATATCTTTTCCCTCTCTTTTTCCTTTTCCTTTTTCTCCTTTTTTTTTTTTCTCCCCTCATATTTTAGTTTTATTGTAATTGTTTTTTTAAAATATATATATGATTGTGTGCTTATAGTTATGTATCAGATCGCCGATCAGAGAGGGGTAACCTTTTGTAAATTTGGACTGTACTGAGCTTAGATAGCAAAGAAAACAGTTAATTTGTTTCTACAAGAATCATCAAGGTCATAGATGCTTGTTTGGACGACCACTTGAAGGATGCGAGAAGTGCGAGCGTATGGAGAAGATTTTATACTAGATCAATATGAAATGTAGCAGACTAAAGAAAAAGGGCAGAACGGGCCTTTGAGTATACATACACGACCGTGGAAAAACACGAGTGACAGGACATGATGCATAAAGATCACTTATCAAAAAGAAAACAGAAACAAATTGACCTCGCCGTCAAAAGCGCACAGCAGAATAAACCGAAAAAAAAAAAAAAGAAAGAAAGAAACAGAAGCAAAACACAAAATCCCGCGTATGTTCATTCACTGCTGCTACTTGTTAAATTTTGGGGGTCATATGGCGCAGCCTTGCTTGAGACACTGCTAGAAAATCGAATATGATGCATTGTTCTGAGCCTCACGATAGTTGAAAATGGTCATGGACATGCTGCAGCATTTCGAAGCAGACTTTCAGTTTATGTCGCAGGGATACTTGGTGTGAAGTAATAAGATCATTCAAAAAGTAATAAGGGGCGGCCGGTGGAGTTAGTTTTTTTCATTATGAGGAGATGGGTGAGATTTTGTGAAGGGAGTGATGATTCGTGTCGGGGACGAGTTGCAAAACCACACCGATATTTCTGGGATCTTTCGCATTTTTCTGCCGGGTTACTTTGAGTTTATTTTATGTTAGTCAAATTCTGCGAAGCTTGCTGTTTGGTACATGCACTTTTTTTTTTTTTGAATCGCCGTAATCAGGAATTGGCAACGTGAGAAGAG
>JABYPW010001302.1:0-16328 GCA_016880775.1 Phymatotrichopsis omnivora
CCCTAGTACATGTACTTAATTTCCCATTGCAAGTGCGCTGATGGCGCTAATCTGATTCCCCATATCGATCTTGCTGAGACAGCTATAATGTAACGCTAACGAATTACGTATCTGCAGAAGACAATTCTCGATCAACGACCGCGTTGATCAATAGCTGGTGGTGGGCTATACAGAAACAAATCACCATCAATTCATAACCAGGAAATCATCCCCTTACCTTTCGGCGGCCACGAGTACCGACTTCCGGCCCGAGTAGGAACTCGGCGAGATGGAAGTAAGCTTATTTCTGCGGTGTGGAGTAGTCGCCATTGGTGCAGTGTGGAGAAGCTTGCTTTCTGTGCTACTTTGTAGATGCAGGGCTGAGGGTGTTATAATCAATCGAGGTGATATTAGATGGCCTTCTCGTGGAGTGATTTCGAGGTACTGTCTTTTGGAATTGGATCTCGCTAATTTCATAATCCGGGATGGACCAAGTTTTTGATGCTGCAAATTTTGGGGAAGGAGAAGAATAAGTAAAGGGGGTTTTTCGGAGCTTCGACCATGACCAGTTAAATTTTTTTTTTTTTTTTTGTTGGCGACGAAAAGGGAGGTAATGTGCCTGGGTCGATCCCAAATTTTACTCTTGCAAATCATAGAAAAAGTATCTTTCAGAGTTGCCAGTAAGAAGGTAGCCCGGGCTTTCAGGTGCGGTGTGGGTTAGGGTTGTTTCGCAAATTGCTAATGGTACTCTAGACTTGGGTGGATAGGATAAATCGATATGTATGCATATTCTTCTGTACCTTTTTGGGACCCTCTTCTCTGGTCTGTATCCCTCGGTATCATATGCTGTTCTATGGAATTGTATTCGCACAATCAACAGCTAATCATTGGCTAGATTCCAGAATGGCTGAGGTTTGACACGTACAACCATGCACCGTTGAGGAAATCGGGGTTTTCAGAAGGTTACCCTACATCAAGTTTTAAAAGGAAAGGCAGACGTATATTGTTTTTTAACGGTAGCGGCACTGTTTGGTTTACCTTATGAATAAGCAAACTGTTACGAGAGGTATAGGGACATCTTCTGCAGCCCTGCTTTCCTTCAACGGTAGCTATTTGATTCAGTAGCGAAATTGAATAGGAAATACATAGGAAACACTTAAACAGTTAACGTCACATATCCAAGTTTTTTCGTCTGCAATTCCTTTTTCCGGCGCATGAGTCAGAAAGCTGATATGGGGTTATACGGACAATTGTATTACCACCGACCACGGACTCGTAACTCCATCAGATATAAAATCATGGGATCAAGATTTTGGAACACCTCCGACTTCCGGAGTAGGCAATTGGCGAGTTGGAGGAGGTAAGCTGACATAGTTCTTATGGCAAACAGTCCTCTGAGGGAAATGATCGAATTTATGTTTCGCGGCGAGCAGTGGTTTGCGAAGCCAAAGGAAACGGAAAGATCTGCGCTGGAATTCTTGCTGTCTATGATTCGGAGGTTTTTTTTTGAGTTGCCTGATGAGCTTGTTTCAAGTGCGGAGGGGATATTTTTGTTTGGGTGAGAATAAAGAGGGTTAACTTATATTGTGGCTCTCGAAACTAGTTTTCTATGTGGGTTTGGATTTTCATATTCAAGTTTCGTTGCGGAAATTCATCTATTCGGTGGTCTCAAGAACGGGGTTGTTACACTTCCGGAGTGCTTCGATCTCTGGGAGAATTGTTGAGAAAGGATGAATGCCTCATAAAAAGAGTTGGCTATTGACCTCACTAGTCAATATTAACCAAAATATTCCTTTTCCTGGTGGCTGGAATCAAACTTGAAGATGTAGTCACAAGGCTAGCAGAGTGTTTTTCATGTTCAAGATCAGTCAAAAAAGTGCGCTGTAAGTGTTGTACAGAGGGTGTCTTATGGAGGGTGTCGTACGGAGGGTGTCCCGGGTTTCAGTCCGTGGGAAACGCGGATAAGGCTGTTTGAGTGTTGATCTTCATGCATATGGTGTAGTGATTCATTACCATTTTGCACTTGGTTGAGACAAACGAAGAAAGCAAACGTCAGAGTATGGATTTCATGGAATTTTCTCGATAAATGTTTCAGTTTGAGATATTAAGCCGTTTTTTTCAGTGCACTTGGGTGGTGCTAACGATAAACTGTTCTGAATGACCAAATTTCTGGATGAACCCACGTTTGGTGAACAAGGTGGACTAAGAATGAAATTGGAATAGTTATTCGGAATTCTTTTTGCCTACAACCCCTTCTCCTGGCGGTAGAAATTGAAACGATACCGCAGGCTATGCCAAACAGAATTAGGCCAAAATTGGTACAAGTGATTCTCGGAGGTGGTCCGTCGGGTGTGGTATGGGTTAGCGGTATCTCGTGGGCTTTGTTTCATTGACGCTGTGGAATTGAATTGAGAAAGACATCGGGAAAGACCTCTAATATTGCCTTATGGCTTTTTGATGGTTCACTCGATGGGTTGTTTTTTTTTTTTTTTTTTTTTGAGGATGGTACTTCGATTTCTCAATGGAAACGCTGGTAAGCTCGAATGAGAAGGTGGGATCATTATGAAGTGCACTTTGAATGAAACTTTCCCTTTTTGCAAAAGTAAAACATATATACAGCTACTCAATAAGAAAAATCTCTGTCTATAATTTTTTTTTCACGGCTGCAACCACACTCCGCGGAGAAAGCTCCAGAAACTTGTTTTCGAAAAAAAATTGAAAAAAAAAAAAAATAAGGAAACAGATCGATGATCAATGAAACTTACAACCGCCGTTTGACATGAAGAGTATTCGTATATGTGCGCAATTTTAGCCGTCCTATAAGGTAAAGGGGAAGTTACGACAAACGACAACAGTGCATTCAACCATGTGGTCGATGAATACATTCCTACTCACGACTCACTACATTCGGCCTTGAGCCTCGTACAACGTGGATTCGAGTCTTTTAAGTGGTACTTACATAGAAGAATTGTTATGTTCGCCAAATGCGGGGAGTGGGTATGAAAGTGAAAAACGCGAGGTGTCTGATGATTGAAACATCGTCAGCTGAAGGATCACGTGGTATCACTCGGTTTCGCCGAACGTGGGACATGGGTATATATAATGGATATCAATTCCCTCTCTTCCGAGTTCCTCTTTTTCAACACCCACTCACTGCAATCTTTAGAGACTCAAAAAAAATTGTTATTTTAACAAACATTTCACTGCGCATCTTTACATCTCAATCTCGAAGGTCTATATACAAATAGGCACAATGAAGTTCACCATCATCAGTACCGTCTTCTTCGCTCTCTTCTTCTCCCTCTTCTTCGCTTCCACGTCCGCACTCCCCCAAGAGGATTCTGCCACCGATGCAGCCCTGCCACCCTGCGAACAATGTGATCCCACCGCAGGCCTCAACAGGTGCGACAATAGCACGAGCTGTATCAGGACTCTGCCGAGGGGGCAGTTCCATTGCGCCTGCGCGTAAGTTTTTTTTTTTTTTTTTTTTTCTTGGATAAGAAAGTGAACTGCGACTGATAGAAAATAGTGGTGGTTTTAAGGCTGCCGCACCAGACAACGACAGCAACACTCACTACAGAACCCTATTTCCCGGCCAGGAATTCAGGGTCTTTGTTAGGCCCGGTGTCGTATGTAGAACGCCTTGCAACCCGGGACCCAACCCTTGTTCCGAGGTTATTGTTAGACCTGATTGCTCCTAAATGAGCAAGGCTCGAGATACGTATGAGGGAAGAAAGCTTGGGAGGAAAGTACGGTTTAGGTACGGTTTAGTCACGTTGGATATGAGTTTCACTTTTTGGTTTTTGAGTTTTGCGGATTTGGTGAACGGATGAATTGGTAATGACGAAACGACTGGAATTGTACTTTTTGATCGCGCACAAGGCGCTTTGGTTTTACCTTTCGCTTGGGATATTGTTTCCGCTGGGTTAGTCGCTCCCTGGAGTAATTTTATTAGAGAAAACCTTTATAATACCAGCAAAAATCGTGCAATCCTTTAAAATACCAGCGCCAAATTAGTTATACCATCACTAAAATAATGAAAAAATGTATCATATGTATCTTTGTATGCGAGAGTATACATGCAGCGCAACCTCAACGCGTAGCTTTCGTGTCACGAAATATATATATAGAAACTAAATTATAAACGAATTCATGTAAATGCATGGTGTTTTAAGAGGTTGTATTTGAAAGTATATTTTCCTTTGTATCTTTCAATCATGTACGTCGACCATTCCTCCTTACCTTTACCCTTTCAGTCTCATATTTTTTTTTATTTTACTCAAATTACTTTGGAATATGGGATTCCATGCGGATATGCATTTATAGCTATATGCGAAATCCGGGGGAGACCAGAAGAGTACCTACTAGGGTATTTTCTATTGCGGCATGGCATAATACATACATTGAGATCTTTCGGCCCATCTCGCTATCTAGCCTCGATAATTGTGTCCTCCCTCCCCGTAACGAACACAATCAACAACTGGAATAGCAAGATGTACCTGTTTGTAATTCTCCTGGCTGACAACGAGTTTTAGTAGGACGACTGAAACGTGCCTGTATTATAGCTGGATAGATATAGAGTCGTATTGCAGTAGCGCGAGCAGCGTTAGGTGGATTGCCTATTCTCCAGCATACACATAGAATTGTAGTAGTTGTGGTGACTATGGAAATAACCGACGGACTTGTCCATTGTTCAAAGTGAGGAAAACCCTTTGCCTTTCCTTATTTTTCCACCCCCTTTCCATTTTTTATTATTATTATTATTATTATTATTATTATTATTATTATTATTTGTTATTTATTTATTTGTTTATTATTTTCAACACGAGATAATGATTCGCATCATCGCCAAAGGTTGGTCATGATTTAAAATATACTATATAAATATAATCCTTTTTTTTTCGGGAAAATAAACCATATGAGAGGGGGTGCTGAGGGGAGGAACTGGCGGAGGCTCGACTCGCAGTAGACGTGGAGGAGCCGGCGCGACTCAACTACGCGATGGACTGATAGAGCTGGCGTGGTCTGCTTGTCAACGGTAGATAAAAAAAATAGTTTCACTTTAATAATCGGAGATAACTATCTAACATTTTTTTTTAACAGAAAAAAAAAACAAAAAAAAAAAAAACACTAGGTCTACCTATTTTGACATTTTAAAACCTTTGCCCGGCAAATAAAACTAAAAACTAAAACTTAATTTACAAATTTAATTTAATTACGAGAGATATTTAACATGTCAATTATTAAAGTGTTGCATATGCAACAACACTAGTTGTGAAAAGAAAAGTCGCTTTTTTTTTTTTTTTTTTTAACACAGGGCAATGATTCGGACCATTGCCAAAGTTTGGTTATGGTTTAAAATATACTATGTAAATATAATACTTTTTTTTTTTTTTTAAAAGAACCTAATGAGTGAGTGCTGAGGAGAGAATATGGTGCCGGTTATTAAGAACTGGGTGATTTTGGTAATTTCCACCCATCAACAGAAATGTCTATAGTACCACCAAAAAGAATGCGATCCAAATTTTTTTTAATCAGGAACTGTTTTATTTGATCCGCTCTATAATCCTTGGTTTTCAAGAATTAAAAATGTTAAGTCGTTGCCGAGTTATCCTTTGGTTTGGGCGAGATATGCGAAATCGGTTCCCAACCCATGTTAGGTTTTGTCTACTGTGGCGAAGTGACTACGGTGGATTAGAGAAAGTTCTGCGATTGGTAAATTACACGCATGTCTCACGCAACTAAGGGATAAAAGTTGAAAATTGACCCAACTTTAATTTTCTCTTCTCGCTTGATAATTGTGGCGGTGGATAGGTAAGCCTCCCTTAATAATTGTGGCTGTCGGTAGGTAATTCACATATCTGTTGACCTGGGTCCGTTGTTGGGATGGGGCCTGCGCGGTCGCACCTAATTTTTCGGTTTTCCAAAATCACTGCAGTAGAGACAGCTTCATATATGTAGCACCAGCGGGTTGCGTATCAGAAGACGATTTTCGATCGGCGACCGTGGTGAATCACTAACTGGTGGTGGGTTATACAGGAGCGGATCACCGATTCATAACCAGGAAATCATCCCCTTACCTTTCGGCGGCCACGAGTACCGGCTTTCAGCCCGGGTAGGAACTCGGCGAGATGGAAGTAAGCTTATTTCTGCGGTGTGGGGTAGTCGCCATTGGTGTAGTGTGGGGAAGCTTGCTTTCCGTGTTACTTTGTAGATGCATGGCTGAGGGTGTTATAATCAATCGAGGTGATATTAGATGGCCTTCTCGTGGAGTGATTTCGAGGTACCGTCTTTTGGAATTGGATCTCGCTACTTTCATAATCCAGAATGGGCCAAGTTTTTGATAAAACTTCGGGGGAGGAAAAGAAGAATAAGTAATGGGAGTTTTTCGGAGCTTCCACCATGATCAGTTAAAAAAAAATAATTTGTTGGTGATGAGAAAGGAGGTAATGTGCCTGGGTCGATCCCAAATATTACTCTTGCACACCATAGAAAAGGTATCTTTCGGAGTTGCCGGTAGGAATCTAGCCCAGGCTTCCAGGTGTGGTGTGGGTTAGGGTTTCGCAAATTTATTGCTAATGGTACTCTAGACTTAGGTAGATAGGATAAAAACGTATATACATGTATGTATTTTTTTTTGTACCTTTTTAGGACTCTCCTGTATTCCTCGGTATCATGTGCTCTGCTGTTGAATTGTATTCGCACAATCTATAGCTAATCATTGGCTAGATTCCAGAATGGTTGAGGTTTGACACGTACAACCATATGCACCTTTGAGGAAATTGGGGGTTTCAGAAAACTACCCTACATCAGGTTTTAAAAGGAAAGACAGACATGTGTAGTTTTTTTTACTGGTGGCGGCACTGTTCGGTTTACATCACGAATAAACAAATTGTTACGAGAAGGTATTAGGACATGTTCTGCTGCCTTGCGTTTCCTCAACGGTAGTAATTTGATTTTAGTAGCAAAATGCAATAGGAAATATATAGGAAAAACTTAAATGGTTAACGTCATATATTAAAGTTTTCTCGTCTACAATTCCTTTTTGCGGCGCGTGAGTCAGAAAGCTGATATGGGGTTATACAGACAATTGTATTACCACCGACCACGGACTCGTAACTCCATGAGATATAAAATCATGGGATCAAGCTTTTGGAACACCTCCGACTTCCGGAGTAGGCACTTGGCGAGTTGCAGGAGGACTGGAAAATCATATGGCCCGAAAGCTACGTCGAACGGTTCTTGAGAGGCTAAGGACATTTAATGCACTGCAAACGAAAGTGCCCTTGGACCGGGTGTGACGCGAACTCAGAGTTGCCTGATGAGCTTGTTTCAAGTGTGGATGGAATATTTTTGTTCAGGTGAGGATAAAGAAGGCTAATTTATATTATGACTCTCTGAGCTAGTTTCCTAGGTGAGTTTGTTGTATTTTGAGTTTTGAAGTTTCGTTGCGGAATTTCATCTATTCGGTGCTCTCAAAAAGCGGGTTATGCTTCCGGAGTGCTTTGATCTCTGGAGGAATTGTCGAGAAAGGATGAATGCTTCGTAAAAAGAGTTCGCTATTGACCTTAATGGTCAATATTAACCAAAATATTCTCTCTATGATTCCTTTCTCTGGTGGCGGGAATCAAATTTAAAGATATGGTCACAAGGCTAGCGAAGTGTTTTTCATGCTCAAGAATCAGTCGAAAAATGCGCTCAAAGTGTCCAACAGAGGGTGTCGTACGGAAGGTGCCGTATATACGGTGTCGCACGGAGGGTGTCCCAGGTTTCAGCCCGTGGGCCACGCGGATAGGGCTGTTTGAGTGCTGATTTCCGTGCATATGGTATAGAGATTTGTTATCATTTTGCACTTGGTTGAGACAAATGAAGAGCGTAAACTTTAGAATATGGATTTCCTGGAATTTTCTCGATGGATGTTCCAGTTTGAGGTATTAAGCCGTTTTTTTCAGTGCACTTAGGTAGCGCTAACGATGAACTGTGTTCCGAATGATCGAAGTTCCAGATACACCTACGCTCGGCGAAAAAGGTGGTATGAATTAAAGAGGAAAATAGTGATTTGGAATTTTCTTTGCCTACAACCCCTTCTCCTGGGGGTGGGGGTTGGAGAGATACCGCAGACTATGCCAAACAAAATTAGGCCAAATTTTATACGAGCAACTCCCGGAGGTAGGCCGTCGGGTGTGGTACGGGTTAGCGGCATATCATGGACTTGGTTCCATTGGCGCTCTGAGATTGAGTTGGGAAAGACGTCTAATATTGACCTATGGCTTTTTGATGGTTCACTCAATGGGGGTTTTTTTTTTTGAGGATGGGTTTTCAATATTCCCATGGAAACGCTGGTAAGCTCGAATGAGAAGGTGGAATCATTTTGAAGTGCACCTTGAATGACACTTTCCCTTTTTGCAAAAGCAAAACATATACAGCTACTCAATAAGAACAATCTCCGTCTGCAATTATCTTTCACGGCTGCAACCACACTCCGCGGAGAAGGCTCCAGAAACTTGTTTTCGAAAAAAGAAAAGGCGGAAGAAAAATAAGGAAACATATCGATGATCGATGAAAACTTACAACCGCCGTTTGACATAAAGAGTATTCGTATATATGCGCAATTTTAGCCGTCCTATAAGGTAAAGGGGAAGTTACGACAAACGACAACGGTGCATTCAATCTTGTGATCGATGAGTACATTCCTACTCACGACTCACCACATTCGGCCTTGAGCCTCGTACAACGTGGATTCGAATCTTTTAATTGGTACTTACATAGAAAAATGGCTATGTTCGCCAAATGCGGGGAGTGGGTGTGAAAGTGAAAAACGCGAGGTGTCTCTGATGATTGAAACCTCGTCAGCTGAAGGAACACGTGGTATCACTCGGTTTCGTCGAGCGTGGGACATGGGTATATATTGGATATCAATTCCCTCTCTTCCGGGTCTCTCGTTTTCAACACCCACTCACTGCAATCTTCAGAGACTCAAAAAAGATTGTTATTTTAACAAGCATTCCACTGCGCATATTCAAATCTCGAAGGTCTATATACAAATAGACACAATGAAGTTCACCATCATCAGTACCGTCTTCTTCGCTCTCTTCTTCTCCATCTTCTTCACTTCCACGTCCGCACTCCCCCAAGACGACTCTGCCGCCGATTCAGTTCTGCCACCTTGCGAACAATGTAATCCCACCTCAGGCCTCAACAGGTGTGACATTACCACGAGCTGTATCAAGACTCAGCCGAGGGGACAATTCCATTGCGCCTGCCGGTGAGTTTTTTTTTTTTTTTTTTTTTTTTCTTGGATAAGAAAGTGGACTGCGACTGATAAAGAATAGTGCTGGTTATAAGGCTGCCGCGCCAGACAACGACAGCAACACTCACTACAGAACCCTGTTTCCCGGCCAGGAATACAGAGTCTTTGTTAGGCCCGGCGTCGTATGCAATACGCTTTGCAACCAGGGACCCAACCCTTGTTCGGAGGTTATTGTTAGACCTGATTGCTCCTAAATAAGCAAGGCTCGAGATGTGCGGGAAGAAAGCTTGGGAGAAAGTACGGTTTAGGTACGGTTTAGGTACTGTTTAGTAACGCTGGATTTGGGCTTTGCTTTTTGGTTGAGTTTTTGAGTTTTGCGGGTTTGGAGAAGAGATGAATTGGTAATGACGAGACGACTGGGATTGTATACTTTTTGATCGCGCATAAGGCGCTTGGGTTTATTTTTCGCTTGGAATATTGTTCTTGCCTGGTTATTCGCTCTTTGGAGTAATTTAATTAATTAATGCCCTTGACTTACATGTAATTGAGCTGGAGGGTTCGAATGTGAATCATGAGCTCTCAACTGCACCGGTGCATGCCAAAGAAACAAACCCACGTGAGCGATATAGAAAACTTTCGGTTGCTAAGTGTTCCAAGCAGACTAGCAAGAACGTAAACAATCCCTTTCTATCGCAGCTTATCTGTGAGATGTTGAGGGTATTGCTTCATATGCTATGTGTTTATTAAGATGGATGTGGTCATCGCAAGGAGAGACGCAGATATCATAGAAGTATTCTCATCATCTTCGTCTCTCCCGCGGTGTATCCAAAGGTAAAAAGAGCTTACGTATTTCCGGTATTACATACGCAGCAGATTTGGATGCGAGAGAGGGTTAGGATACCTCCTGTCTCAAAAGCGCAGAGACGCCAATTCTCGCGACTCAGTATATATGTGTGTGGGAAGCTATGAAATACGCAGCGCTCACAAGACGGACAAGTGCCACCGAGAACAAGCAAAAAATATCACACCGAGATCGGCAATTTTTAGCTTCCTAGGATCTCGCAGAATCAGAGGATAGACGTGTGCAGATCATCCTTGGCACAGGTGATTACACGGCTTGCGAGATCGGATCCGATGAAAAAAGCCCGTTGTCACTGAATATATCTCTACAATGCCACAACCCACCGACACAAGTTACACAACAATCCATAGCCGCAATAGGTTGCAGGTGCAAAAAAACCACCAAGGCAACCAGCACAAAACGGCCCGTAGCAGTGTCTAACCAGTGCGTAAGTGGCTAACAGTGTCTGAGTAGCTAGCTAGTAGTGTATTGTAAAGGAGTATTTATGTGAACTGTGTTAACGTTTTCTCTGTCTTTTTAGAAGTAATTCAACAAGAATTTTCTCGTCTTTTGAGTAATATCGGCTTCCTACTGAGCGTACTACTGCCGAATACACTGTCGCCGCATCTGCTATCGAGTTTATTGCCAGGTGCTTACCGAGTTTACTACCGCATCCGCCAAAAAGTTTACCACCGCGTCCACCGAGTCCACCACCGAGTCTACTACCGAGTCTACTACCGAGTCTACTACCGAGTCTACTACCGAGTCCTGTATGAAGTATGTCTGCCCTTTATGAACTTCAGAGCACTCATCAGCTAGGACAGCTATTTTTATCCTTTGCAGCATTGAAGAATGCACTCGAGGATTGGTCTGTATATGAAAAGTTTGCATTTAGAACCGAGAAAAAAGGCCTGTCACGAAGAATCTACTGCTGTGCGGTTAAGGAATGTCCGTGGAAGTGAGATCCAACTGCATACCTGATGGAGCTTTGAAAACCACAGTACTTAATTTGGGGTGCGGGGCATAACTCGGCAACATGCTCTACCTACATGAGTAGGAGAGAGCTGTAGCTGCACAAAGTCATATATCACGACAAATGGTCACAAACTGAGGGGATTGGAATAAGATGAAGGGGTGTGTTTGTGTATACTTGATTTCATATCTATATATTAGTGTAGTCCGCTTCATTTAATATGTAATACTACCGACCGTAATACCTACCATTTACAATAGAGTGCACAATCTTGTTGACACCCTCGTTAACACACAGTATGGTGTTAAGCTGGGGTGTTGCGCTATGGTATTGCCTCCGTGAGTTGTTGCACCTGTGGGTTGTTGCGGTTGTTGAGAAAATTCGTGTGTCCGTGAGTTGTGGTATTGTGGTCTTAACCGAAAAATAATCCGCTCGTACTGTGAGCCTAACATATTCAGTGTTAAAAATCCTCCAGCTTTGAAACCATCTCAATCAACCTCGTGTTTCAACTTTGAAGTTTTGGCTATGCGAGATAAAATTTTTGCGAAAGAAACTTGGATTCATGGAGCAAGTTCGTGTATATTAATTGCGGCGCTCGCCGCGGAGCGGTGGTTGAAATTCCGTCTTTTGTGACACCCCAGATCGATCTGATCAAATTATGGCAAGCGATATCTGCGAAACCCTCCCGTGGAACAGCGCTGTGAATTCCAGACTAGATTCAGGACGGATGTTGCATATCGTATGGAATACAGCATGGAATTCAAGTCGCCATCGGATCTTGCACGTCGCTATCGGCTATTTGGCCTTGTTGATTAGATAACGGGTGGCGTGCGACGACGGGAGATATCAAGTGCGTAACGCCGGAAATATATTAATACGTAAATTTCTTCCTTTTAACATTGATTTACCCCGCACAAGAGTTGCTTTTACGGTGTCTGCGTCTCCCTTAGCGATGACAACATCCATATTGATAAATACACGCCACATGAAGCAATGCTCTCAACATTTCACAAATAAGTGCGTAACTCATCAGCATTCTTGTGATGCATTGTCAACGGTTACGGTATCGCCTAAAAGCTTCATGTTAAATTTTCCGGTTTCATGATGCAAGTGGCTGTTGTATCGTGGCGATGTCAACACTGAATTGATACCACATCAACATTAGGTCTTTGCACAAATCTTCAGGTTAATTCAGAATTCTTTACCAAATTATATATTGATGGCAGATTCTTGAAGAATCCATTTCCTCGTTCTTTTCCCTTTTTTTCTTTTCTTTTCTTTTTTTGCTACTTTAATTATTAGATTAGAGTACTGATCAAAAAATCTCGAAAAAAAGGCAATTCTTACTTCGATCATATTTAAGTTGAAAATTCGACAACTAGGCATGTACGTAGTAGTTCAATTAATCGTCAGACGATATCCGACGAGGGCCAATTAAGAATTGATATTGAAACTAAGTGGAAAAGGAGGGTCAGCTAACATTTACGGTCCTGCCTCAACTTTAATTCAAGCAGTCGGGACGTTGTTGAAATACCTAACTGAAATTCAGTAGACATTCAAGAAACTACATATTCGATGCTGGTTTGATAGCTCATGCCCGTGAATGGACTACGCAGGGAATAATTTGGGGGACGCGAGGGGGGAACACGGATTGTCTTCGGCAGTGGCACGTGACATGCCTTAAAAGCGCTTCACAATTAGGCCGGCGATGCGTGCGAAAGTCGACCACGACCCCGCTATGTAATTGTCTTTTTAAAATGCCCTATTCAAAAGTACGTTTTCTGTTCATCACAGTTTTTGCCAGACCTTCTACCCAGAGCCCTTCGATAAACATGGCCGGCGCTCTAAGGTTCCTTTGTTCTATTGGGGTTCAAACCCCCATCACCTCGCTTGGTTTACAGAAACACCAAAGTTCGAAGGAACACTTCGGCCAGACCCCCAGCCACAGTGTTAGCCTTGAAAAGTTGACTACGGAAGACAGTCTAAATCAACACCAAAATACTCCCCAAGTGCACTCCGTCTGCGCTAATTGCGAATATCGTTGCAAAACCAAGGACGAATTGAAACAACATTTAGCCTGCACCGAGCATTCTCCAAGATACCGCTGTGGTCATTGCAATAAAACGTACCTAGAGGGAGGGTTCCTGGCAGAGCATATCCGCAAGAAATCGCACCAAACGAAATTCCAGGAACTGCAAAACCCGCAGCTCGTCAAATACTCCGCTTGCGCAAATCGCGACGACCAGTCCAAAGACCGAACCACTCCGAAAAAAAAAAACAAAAAAAAAAAACACCCCGACTCCTGTGGATATACCTCCGAAGCACATCTTAGCTCTTCTGGTCACGTCGCTAGGTATCGTTGTGATCTTTGTGAAAAAGTTTTCACTCAACAAAACGATTTACAGCAACATATTTTCGGGAAAAAGCGCCGGCGAAAAATCCAAACATGCTCCGTTCGCGAAGACTGCGACTTTCGGTGTGACACCGGTTTGTCTCTTCGTCGGCACCTACAATCTACGGGGCACTACGGCAAGTTTGAGTGCGAGAAATGCGTGAAAGTTTTCGTGGATGAGGAGTCGCATGCTAGACATCTGAAGTCTGAAATGCATATTCGTCGCGAAGCCGGGGGACCGAGCTGTTATGACTATGACAGAGGATTCCTAAGCCAAAAAGACTTCCTCAGACACCTCGATCATGTTCCCAATTACCGCTGTGATCTTTGTAACAAAATTTTCACGCTGGAAACCGCATTGGAAGAGCATCGTGCTAGCGATGAGCATTTACGCAAAATCACGTTTCGTGTTTCCAAAGTTCCAATATTGTGCCCTTGTTGCGGTCAAACTTTCACCACCTTGAATAGCTTACAGGCCCACCAAAGCTCGAAGAAACACCTCGACCGGACTATCAACGATAGTGTTGACCTTAAAAAGTTCACTACGGAAGAGAGCCCAAAGCAACACCAAAACATATCCCAAGTACACTCCGTCTGCGCCGATTGCGACTATCGTTGCAAATCCAAGAAAGCACTGAAAAAACATTTATCCTCCACCGAGCATTCTCCAAGATACTGCTGTGATTCTTGCAGTGAAGCGTATCTAGGAGGAGAAGAGCTGAAACAACACCTCCGCAGTAAATTGCACCGAAGAAAAATCCGGCAACAGGAAAACCAACAGCTCGCTATCATATTCTCTGCCTGCGCTAATTGCAACTACCAATGCCAAAAACGATCCGCTCTGATACAACATCTCGATTCCACCGGACATTCTGCAAAATTCGAGTGTCGCACATGTGGGAGAACATGCCTGTGCGAAGATGATTATGTGCAGCACATGAAGTCTGAAGAGGAGGATAAGAATCGCAAAGTTCCCGATCCCAGCTGTGCGAATTGCAACCAACGGTTCAAGGAACAAACTCTTTTCGAGGCACATCTTAGCTCTTCCGGTCACGTCGCTAGGTATCGTTGTGATCTTTGCAATATAATCTTCATGCAGCAAAAACATTTACATCACCACATCGGGAAAAGGCACCAGCGCAAAACCCAAACGGCGGGGAACAAATCCCTTAAACGATCCTCCGTTTGCAAAGATTGCAACTTTTGGTGTGGGACTGAGATGGCTCTTCGTCAACACCTAGGATCTGTCGGACACTACGGCAAATTCGAGTGCGAGAAATGCGAGAAAATTTTTGTGGATGAGGAATCTCATGCTAGACATCTGAAATCTGAAACGCATATTCGCCGCGATGCCGAAATACCCAGCTGCTATGACCGCGACGGAGGATTCCTGAGCCAAAAAGACTTTCTCAGACACCTCGACTTCTTCGAACATGTTCCTAATTATCGTTGCCGCAAAATGGATCTGGAGAGAGAGGTGTCGGAAAATCACCACCGCAGTGAATCGTACGGAACTGAAGATCAGCAACAGGAAAGCCAATGGCTCGTTGTCAAACCCTCCGTCTGTGCCGATTGCGATTATCATTGCGAAACCAAGGACGCATTGGATCAACATTTATCCTTCACCAAGCATTCCCCAAAATACCGTTGTGAACTTTGCTGCGGAGCGTACCCGGGGATGTGGGCGCTGGGGATCCATCTCCGCAGTGAGTCGCACCAAATGAGAATCCAACAAGAGGAAGCTCTTCGTCCTGGCTGTGCGAATTGCAATCAGCAGTTCACGCAACAACGTCGCTTCGAGGCACATCTTCGCTCTTCCGGTCACATTGCTAGACATCGTTGTGATCTTTGTGGTATAGTTTTCATTCAGCAAAGTGCTTTACAAGCGCACATCTCCGGGAAAAGGCACGTGAGCAAAATCCAATCAGTAGCACACAACCCTCTTACACGATACTCCATTTGCGATGATTGCGACTTTTGGTGTGAGAACGAGATGGCTCTTCGCCGACACCTAAAGTTTACCGAGCATAACGCCAAATTTGTATGCAAAACATGCGTGGAAATTTACGCGGACGAAGAATCTTACGCTAAGCACCTGGAATCCGAAATGCACCTTCGTCGCAATTTTGAAGGACTCAGCTACCATGACTACGACAGAGGATTCCTGAGCCAAGATGACTTTTGCAGAAACCTTGACTTCTTCGCGCATGTTAGATATCGCCGCTACCCCAACGAGCAAATTCTCACAAAGCAAGGCACTCTAGAGTCGCGCATCTGCCGAAAAAAGAATCAGCGCAAAAACGGCAAAAAACGGCAGAAACGGTTGCCGAAGCACAATCACCGTAATGAATCCTCCATTTGCGGGTATTGCGGCATTTTATGTGAGACCAAGTTGACTCTTCGCTTGCACCTAGAATCTACCGTACACTACGGTTTGATTCCGAGTGATTGCTAGGGGCTAGAGGAGATACTATCTTGGAGTTAGTGGCTGTCTTCGGAATTTTGGATGGAAGTGGGAAGGAGAATTCTGCTTCTTTCTTTTCTTTTCTTTTCTTCTTCCTTTCCTTTCTTTCTTTTTAAATCGTCTTCTCTTTTCTTTTTCTTTTTCTCTTTTCTTTTTCTCTTTCCTTTTTCTCTTTTCTTTTTCTCTTTCCTTTTTCTCTTTTCTTTTTCTCTTTCCTTTTTCTCTTTTCTTTTTCTCTTAATTTTTCTCTTAATTTTTCCCTTTTCTCTTTTCTCTTTTCTCTTTTCTTTTTCTCTTTTTCCTTCCCCCTTTCCTTTTTCTTTTCCCTTTTCCCTTTTCTCTTTTATCTTTCTTTCCTTTTTTCCCCTTCCCTTTCCTTTTTTTCTTTTCTTTTTCGTTTTCCTTTTTTTTCGTTTCCCCTTTCTCTCT
>JABYPW010001303.1:0-16326 GCA_016880775.1 Phymatotrichopsis omnivora
ACCCGTATGTCTGTTTTGCATATACAGCTACAAAATAGCCGATAGCATATTCCTTGTTTCCATTATTTCATGCATTTACACGTCAATTCATTTATAATTCACTTTCTATATATATATATATATATATTTTCGTGATGCGAAAACTACGCGTTGAGGTTGCGCTGCATCTATACTCTAGTCTCGCATACAAAGATACATATGATACATGTTTCACGATAGTGATGGTATAACTAATTTAGCGCTGGAATTTTAAAGTGCTGCACGATTTTTGCTGGCATTATAAACCTTTTCTCCTCTCTCTCTCCTCTAAACTAACATATATTGGGTCGTACATGTACCTCGCCAAATAAATAAATATGTGAAGACTGAGTAAAATATATCTACTCTACATGTATCGATGAGATTTTCGGTTGTGGTAGTGCCTGTATTATTAACCGCGCCCAAACATGTGAAATCTCAAGTAGGTTAGTTAACGAATCCGACAGCAAAACCGCCAGATTTTCGCTAAAGGGTTATTTTGCAGAAGTGAACTTATAAACACGACGTTTTTTTTTTTTTTTCAGCTTGGGGATTTGGGTGTATATACTCAAACCACTTGTTTGTTGGAGCGGTTACCAAGGGGTTAATTATATGGCAGCACATTATTGATTAAAGCACACCCGCTAGCCCATGGTTGATCTTGCCAAAAGTCCCAAAAACTCCAGGAAAATGCCGAGAGCAATAATAGAAAATACTGGATTATATTTCGAATGTTACATGGAAAATAGGTTTCGCTGGAAAGACGTATAATTCAATCGAAAAAATGAGAACTAGTCTACACAATCTACTTGAATTCTTTGTACCGCCTTTTCCTTTTTCGCTAGTTTGTCGTTGATCTGAAGCTGTTGCGTTTTGAAACCCCATGAACCGCTGAAACCGGAAGGATTTCTGTCAACGGAGCTTTGCCGCTAAATACAGAATAGAACTACAAAAAATAGCATATATCTTCGTGAAGTGGCGCATTCCCAGCAATTTTATAGGTTGCTTTTAATGCCTTTAACATATTCTTCTTTCCGAGCACAATCAGCGGTTCATGGGATAAGAAAAATTTACAATAATGGCCAAATTCAGACCCCCAAAGACACCGCGTGGCGACAACATTGTTCAAAACTTCCAAAAAGCCCATTTTCATAATTAAAAAATTATTTCTCCTGGCTCAACGTATTCTTTAGACGAAATTGGAGGATAGAGTCAGGCCATCGGGACCTCGTTGGGGCTACGGGACATGCTAAAAATGGCTATCAACAGGGTATTTAGGCCATCCGTTGTTGTTTGCTTGGCTAAGCTATTGTAAAATGCCTGGCTTTTAATTTGTTGATGAAGGTTGACTTTCAGGAGGCCCCCGAGCCAACAACGCTTTGTTATCGTCGAAAGCGGATAACCAGGATTTAAAATACCTATGGTACAGCTGCGGACAAGGTGGGTAAGGTTAATAGATCTTTACTGCCACGTGTTGTATCGCTTCGTTATTCGATATCGAGGCAGCGCGTTGTGGATGGAAAGATGGATTAACGGAGGGAGTTGCGGTCGGACGAGAAGCACTTGAATTGCTGGTACGATGAACGTTAATTTCACCAACACTGGGGCGGGGAATTCTGCTCCTGTTTGAGAAAAGTTATCCATCTGAGCGCATGAGAATATGCACTTGAATGGGAAAGGCTCTGTGCCAAGGGACCGCCACGGATGTCCGCGTTCCTTAGTTAAAATCCTAGCGTACAATCTACATCCATCAGAGAAGTTCTTCACGAAGTTTACATACCTAAGAAAAAAAAGGGGTAGAATGGTTTTACTTCTAACATTTTTTCACGGATCACCTAGCTCCATCATGAGCCCCTTAACTCTCTGCAAGAAAAAAAAATCTCTTCGCTGGCATGATCCGTTCGACACCTCTGAACTTTTTTGTTCGCTTTCCCCAGCTTTTCTGCGAGCGAACGTCACAGTTTTCTTCTTGCAAATAACACCCGTGTAGCTGAAATATTGTCAGATTGGTTTTCATCTGAGATACTGTTGGCATCGCTGTCATCTTTTTTTTTTTTTTTTTTTTCCCAACTCGGAGTTACCCCATTGTATCAGAGACCGAGAATACCATTCCTCGAGAAATTTCTCTGGGCATGCATTAGCGTGCGCGGCTGATATATCTATCTGTGCATCGCTCAGTGAAGGTCTGTCGTGGGGTTGAAGCAAAAATATGTGCAATATGTTGAGTAATAATGCCGGGGCGGATAACCAATCTGCGAGAAAGAAAGCTAAATAGGGGATTGTCATTTTCCTTGGCAAAATCCCTAGCGTGCAACCTGCATCCAGTTTTGCAGGAAAATACCAAGTGTAAACAGACCGACAAGGCAGTTACTAGGCTCTGAAGAGATAGTTTGTGTCTCCAACCGATCCCACCAAACCCAATAGCGAGGGTCTGCGGTTTTGCTGCCAGGGCCGCGCGCTGACCTACTTGGCATTTCACGCGGGGAACCGCTTTAGACTAAGGATGGAGTACTTCCAGCTTTTCTGCCCAGCGGCAGACCTCTTGGGTCCAGCCGCATCTGCGCGGTACCGCAGATGGTAGAATTACTACTAAAGAAATACCACAAGGCTTGCCTTGCACAAAATAGTCTTGAAAGTGACGAAGAATAAGTGCCTTGACCTTCAATTTAATGCAATAATGAGGAAAAAAAGACGTCATGTATCTCTGACAAACAAGTGGCCAACAATATGTGCACGAAGGCAACATGCTTCAACGGGGTCAGCGACTGCGAATTATGTACATGTACAAAAAATAAAAAAATAAATAATAAAAAACCCACAACCGCCTCCACGCTAAGTAGAAAACATCTTTCTTTCGTTCTTTAAGTACTTATATAGCATATATACACTCGAGTACATAAACTAACCGCCAAGTGCATTTGATATCTTTATGCAAGCGGTTTTCTTCCGTACATGCAACAAAACTTCGAATAGACATGATACTTCGGATTCCTCAAATCTGCGCGTTTCCCGACTACGAAATCATTTACAGCCTCCTTTTCCCATCCTAAGATGCGCGTAAATGTAGCTAGAGTAAAAGCTTCTGCTCCATCTAAAACAGTCTGCCGCCAATATACCCCCAGTTCCTTTGCATTCTTTCCCTTTGGCCAAGGGCCGATAGGGAATTTGAACAACTTTTCACCGACATCCACACATCCAATATCTTCCAAGATCTCTGTGCAGGAAGACACAGCTGAAATCGTTTGTCTTCCACTCATAAGTGCTGCCTGGTTCCAATTTTCTTTCCATCGATTCAAAAAGCTTGATTCTGGGATGGAATTATCGTCTGAGGAGAAGTAGTCACAAAAATCTTGCGTTTCAATCCAGCCTCCCGGTTTTAGAACTCTGAAAGCTTGCTGATAAAGTTTTGGCAAATCGTGGATAAAACAGGTCATACATCGGAGGTGTATGAAATCGAACGAATTTTCCTGGTACGGCCAAGTTTCCTCTACATCGTCAACCACAAAACTGAGGTTGGCCGGAACCCATGACGGTTGAATGGGACTAAGGTCTAAGCCGATAACGTGCGCTCCAGGATACTGACTACCGATATTGTTAGCATAAAATGAATATAGTTTTCGAATCTTACAACTTACTCGGCCATATCAATTGCCCATATTCCCGATCCTGTTCCCACATCCAGAATTCTTTGTGGTTCCCAATCTCTGCCGACAGGAGCGAGGAATAATTCGCCACGAAAAGCCATCAAGCAGCAATGATGCATCAAATCCATCCGGTCTTGCTCCGATTCGTCGTTAGGAACCAAATATTTTCCCTGCAAAAGTAAGTTAATAGGTTAATTCTTTTGCTTTCCAAAACAGTGCAGTTGAAAGCCTCTTACCTCCTTGTAACCATGGTACCGTCGACCATTTTCGAAAACATGGGCTCTGGCAGAGCTGGCCAACGAAGCAGTTTCGCTCTCAAAACCTGAAAAATAGCCAGAAGAGTCGTCATTTGTGTCTACACCAAAGTCTGGATCAATCTCCAGCTCTTGGATTGGAGTTTCGGAGGTCATAACGGAAAAAAATCCTGGCGTAGATGATGAGTCGGTTTTGCACCTTCAAATTTTTTTCCATTATAATAAAGGAGCAACACATAGTACAAGTATTCTACAATGGAGACTATATAACACTAGGCCAACCCCCCTCAAAATTGAAAATCTGAGTCAAACTCTGTTGGCCTTTCTGGCTGTGCCTGGCGCTCGTGAAGCTATTCTGAAAATGCTGTTCTCAAATGCCGATGACAGAGGTCTTAGAGTCCGAGTTGGCCGAGAGCCTCATCAAGACTCGTAATCTGGTCTGTGCTCTAACTAGCCGGATGGCGCTTAAGAGATTAACTAGCCGACTGAGGTTATGGATACTGAGTTCGACTTTGCATGAAGTATTCACAAAAGAACCAAAAAATAAGAGTGTTGTCAACACGGACCACGACTTTTGAGAGCGTCAGTTCAAGTGAGATGTAAAATCCTTTGGCAAAGGCTTGTGCGCTCTAATTTTAGGATTTATAGTTTGTAAAATTAATAAAGAGACCCCCCCCCCCCCTCCCCCAATCACTTTCTGCATCGGTAAGGCCGTCATCTTCATCATCGGAGACGCTGCCAATGTCGCACCGATTGAGACGCTCTAGATTTCTCGGTGTTGGATTACATCTTGGAGGACGTCGTGGGGAGTAGTTTCTGCCTCGGTGTTAGGTTCGAGCGACGTAATAAGTTGTTTTTATCTAACGAACCTCGAGGCATTGATGAAGAATTGAAATTCCGAGTTTACAAAGAACAGCTTGAATTTAAGTCATTTATTATTTTTTATCCACAGATTATCGGAAAAAAAATCTATTGAATCTATTAGCTTTTCTAACGGTACCTAAAGCTCATAAAGCCCTTCCGAAAATGGCGTTCCCCTTCGTTCTCAACAGCCGAAGGCATCGGCAGGCCAGTTGTCCCAGACACCGTCCAGCCAGTTAGAACCCAGGCTAGATTACAACGTCGTGGTGAGACTCCCGGCAAACTCGAACGCCAAGTAACGAAATATCCCTGAGCACGAGCAACGCAATTGCAGAGCTCGAGAAAAGGAATCTAAGCCTAGCAGTTACAGCCGAAGCATATGGTATTCCACGGTCTACCATATCACAGAGGTTCCGGAAAAATGTCATGGATGGGAAAAAGTTTTTGATACGTATCTCCAACAAATCTAAGGTTATTTTTGATGTGAACGATGCAATCCTCACGTAACCCGAGACGGAAGCCGTGAAATTGCAACGGTTATCGAAACTGTCTGGGCAAGCGGTTATTCCCTCTCAAATTTTGTTATATACAATGAAGCACAACGTTGTATGCGTTGGCATATTAGTGTTGATGATCAACACCGTGATGCGCGATTTGGGTACTCTCCAAAAGGATGGACAGACGAAAATTTGGGATATAGGTGGTTGACGGAGCTTTTCGACTCATACATCAGGGAAGCTGCACAAACCTGGAACAAAAAAACTCGAGAAGAGATTGTTAATTGTGGACGGTTACACATTTCATATCAACTCCGATTTCTGCGATTTTTGCCCCAAGAATGAGATCATTTTTTCCTTGTCTCCTTTCACATTCAACCCATCTTTTGCAGCCAATTGACGTTGGTCTATTTGGTCCTCTTCAACACTACTATGCCACAGCGTTCGACAATTATATCAGTACAACAGAAAGCGGTATCCGAAAAAGCGTTTTTTTTTTTTTTTTGCTTTTTTCCTCCTTGTTACAGCAACCTCGTTATCAAGCCTATACTGCACAAACAACAAAAAATACCTTTAAGTGTGTGGTATTGTTCGATGGTCTGCTTGTCCTGTTCTTGGTAAACTACAACTCTGCATAGTACCCTCTACAAAAAGTAGTGTCAGGTAAAACCCGGGTAAAGATCGATAAGGAAAAATAACATAGCGCAAAGCTGAATATTTTCAAAGAATCGACGTGAGAAGTTGCATTTTAAGTGGATATTTCTGTGGGGTAAATATAAGAAATAGATCAGGAGAAACTAGTTGCTAGTGATCGGCCATAGCTAGTGAAACTTGATCTTGAAGAGTGGTGATTTCCAACCCAATAGGAATGCAGTAGCAAAACAATTATTTATGCTTTCCGAATTCCGAATCTCGAATTCTGAACCCGGAATCCTGAACTACAAATCTTGAACCCCGAATTCATGATACTAGTAGACATCAATCAATAACCTTACTTTTACCTTCTCACTTCCAAATTCTGTCCCTGATTTTTTTTTTTTTTTCTAATAATTTTTTCCAGTGGTCTCTCCAGCCCTTACTGCCATGTTACTCTGTATCAACAAACCAGTAACAAAGGTAACAAGGTCCCTTTACTTTAGCCCTTATGAACTTGAATTACCTTTAATACAGCTTTTAGAAAAAAATAATACTTCCAAATACTAGTTAACAATAAAAATAATAAAAAAAAAGAAACCAAAAACACTGAGAACGAGAATCAAGTGAGGAAAGTTCAGGAACACTATTTAACCAAAGCATTTAGGAAAATGAAAACCTATTATATGCAAGGGGAAGGAACAAAGCCTAATAGAAAACTGGACATATAAAGGTTACCGTAATAGCACTTAGCAGATGAAGGTACATCCTAATGCTCCTATGTATACAACTATGCCTGTGCTCTTAATTGAGTGTATATGCTCTATCTATACAATAGTGACTGAAGGAATCAAATTTCTACCAAATGGAAAACTAAAGTAAGGTATGCCAGAGTAAACAAGACCTTAACCTTTTAGCCTTAGGAGGTAAAACTTATAATACCTAAGAAAAGAAATAAGGAAGAGTATAAGCACTAAATATACTATAAAAGGAAAAGCTATTAATGTTATTCTATAGAAGACCACTGCTCATCAAGCCCTTGCCTACAAGTAAACTATCAATGAAGCTGTCTGCAAGTTCTTCCCTACTACCACCAGAATTTGCCAGAACTTCCTTCACAAGAAGTATATCATATACAATATGCCAACCCTTGTCCTCAACACCTCTGAGTTTGAGCACATATTGCTCATCTGAAAGGAGATCAAGACATTCAACCATGGTGTTGTACTAACCCAAACCCCTCACTAGCTTACTCTAAAGGATAAGCTCATCGGTAAACCTACCTCCTCAATTGTCAATAAAGTTGTGGTGAACAATAACCACTACCGCATCTCACGAAGTCTCACCATTCTTAATAAGAACTTTGAGACCGATCCCTACATCACCTTCTTAAAGGCTACACAGTGCTCCTGCTGCTGCCGCTTCAGTCATCACCAACTGAAGTGCATATACTTCCCCTACTACTACCTCTATGAGGGCCCCTACACTATCTTCAACCATTTCTGTGGTAATACAGAATGCAAATGCTGCAGATGATAGTGCAACTATATAGGACTTAAGTGTACCAATTACATTGCCACATAACCCACTAATGATCCCCTCTACCCTATGTATTTGTAAGTGTAAAGGACAACTCCTTCAGCGATACAACTGAAGCTCAGTCTGTATCGGGGGTTTTAGGTAAATCAGGATAGAAGAAGATACACAACTCAGTAGAGGACTCAAGAGATGCGCATTGAGCGAGGCAACGATGTGCTGAAGGTTTGTGGGAATAACTCTTTATTCCTAAGGTGTATACTTAAGATACTGCGTAAAGAAGAAAGAGAAAGAAATACAGCACCGCGAGATTTCCTTCTCTTTTATACCAATCGCCAAGAGCACTGCCTCCCTTCTAGAGCAGTCTCTGTAAAACCTGTTTTGTCCACATGACCCTTTTCCATACGTCATTCAATCTAAACACTGTTCTCATGACCTCCGCAAGGCAGACAGCTAAACATGAGTGACCGTACATGACCGAGTGATAATTCATGATTCGTAACGCGGAATTCCAAAGAACATCACTAACATAAGGAGAACACAACCAATAGGAAAGTACATGACCATGGTTCATTACAGTAAGCTTTGACTGATAATAATCAGCAAGTGGAGAATCTATAGGCTGTGATAGAAGAGGGAATAGAGATATAGGGCCCATCACTATTTCATCTCTTTGGTGCTTTTGTTGTTCCCTTTATGTAAAAGTTTTGTGAGTTTAGCTAGTATTTTCTCCTTTGTCCTTTTTCCTCCCCTTTTCTTTGGTTGGTGTTTTTTGCTCCTACCTCGATCCCTCATAGTTGTTGTAAGGTTTACCTTGCTAGAGATGGGAAAGGGGTTCCCTAGGCTTTTCTTTTATTTCTCACTTAGGTTTCTCTGCTGCTCTGACATGCTGGGTTTGTCACCCTTAGTTTTGGTCACATTTTCCTTTATACTTTTCTCTTCCCCCATCTTTCTTTACTTCCTACCCAGTTTATTCTTTAGTTTATTGTGTGTAAGTGAAGAGGACTCAGGAATAAATGTGTATTTTATCTTTGTAGTTATAGTAATATAGGCCTTAAGCTAGCTGTCTTTTTACCTCTATCATAGCTTTCTATATGCATATACAGAGGTTCTTTTAGATGACTCCTTCAGGGTTATAAAGATAAAATAAAATGAATTGCCCCTCCTGATGTTTTTCTATGATATAACATGTATTTAACCAAAGTCCTCCTATAAATAGAAGTAAAAAAATAAAAGAAGAAGAGAAGTGACTAAGATTCTATTTACTCTTTATGTCTAGTATATTTAGTGAGCTTCTTACCTACAGTTATACTAATAATATAAGACAGGTAGCATAGGTCATTAGTAGTATATGTATCTTTATAGTTAATGGATATAAGGGTAGTATACCTACATTATCAGTCTTTGATCTTATAATCAGAGTTATAATAAGAGTGTTTAGAAAAGTAATGTTTGCTACTATAGAACTAGTAGATTTACTAGGAAATGTATTACAGTTAGTAGTGCATAAATTGGTTACAAGAGATATACTAGGTAATATTGCTTAAGGTTATATATTGTTTAGTGTTTAAGGTTATATATTGTTTAGTGTTTAGTTTTGGTTTAGGATCATAAGACCCTTAGAGATATAGTAGTGATCATTGTTAATAATGACTATAATACTATTACAATAATAGAAGAAGCTGTCTTACTAGTAACATTCTCCTTAGAAGTGAACTAGTATAGGGTTTATATAAGAAGAAGAAGAAGAACTTTATTCCCTATTTATACACTTTATCCTCTAGTAGGGTACCTTTTTTGCTAACTTAATAGAATGGGCTGACTAAAGGTAAAGGAAGAAAAAAGATCATCATGGCTAAAAAGAAAAATCCTCCACTCCTGCTACTTGCATTACCCTTTAACTAAACAAAAGAAATCCTTTACTACTTCTAATTGTAATATTTCCTCAAGGCTTATAACAGTTTCTTCTATTTTGGAGGTAGGATTTATTTCTTGATAGATATGATAATAGGCTGTGAAGACATATCAACAGGCTATAGCATGAAGCAAGATATGTTAAAATGCTGATTATCCTCCTTAGGACTATACAGGTTAAATTGCTAAGTATCCTTCTTAGGACTATCATTGGAGTCAGTCACCTCTTGCATCCATTAGGAGTTAGTGGTGGGCCTTTTACATGATTATTATTAAGTGAGGGGTGAGTAGTTTTTATGGTCACTTTATGCTCAGGAAGTATTAGGCTATCTACAGATCATTTAGCGAAGATGGTGTATAGTTTTCCCTGCTTGACCCACACTCTATATAGCCTGCGCACCACTCTTAGAGGCTGTGAAGTGTTGTGATATAGGGTACTTTTGAGGATCAGTGTAGGAGGTATCATGAGGCTTACTTAAGTGTCAGCATACAGTAGTACGATCCTATACTGTATTGTTACCTAGGTTTACCATCACATTATAGGGGTTTTTTTTTTTTTAACCTATGTAATAGAGTATAGCAATATGATCCTATGCTATATTGTTGGTAGGACTTATAGGGTACACTACTACTGTAGTCCTTCTATTGAGGGTGCAGTCTTTTCATACATTCAGGCAGCACATATGATAGTTTCTACTTAATTGTAATATAGGGGGTAGGAGAGGAGAAGTGAGAAGGTTTATATAAGGAGGACTCTATAGTTAAATATTTTAATCTCTTTATAGATATTGGACATATACTCAAAGTCAGAGCCTAACCTTCTCTATTATAATATACTTAGTTACTAGGTTTAGAAAACCTTAACACCATAATAACTATCATCACCTATTATGACAGTTATCCGCTATCCTTCCTCCCCTTAATATCTCTCTACTACTTATAGAGCAAGGTTATTCTACTATCAAAACTATTGGTAATTTCTACACTAATCCCCTTCACTATGTAGTTATATCAGTATATAGAGAATACCCTAATAGTGCAGAAATATATGGAGTAGTACTTTTTATATAACTATACTTCTTCAATATAACCCTTCCTACCCTTATCTAGTTTATTGATAAGATTTAACAAAATATTTCTATGATTCAAGTTAGCTAAAAGTCTATTGAATAATATTTTAACTAACTTAAGGTTAACTTCTAGCACTACTATGCTATACCTATAGCCCCTATACTCCTTAACCTACCTCTTACTGAATTTATCAAAATAAGATAGTTAGAGGCCTCAAAAACTGCTAAAGCTATAAAGTAGCTTACCCCTTTATAGACCCCACCTTCTATTATAACTGCTAGAGCACTACTTGTACTATCTAATACTATATTCATCTAATCCTAAGTAAATCTTCCTTGTAATCACTCTTAGGCTAAGGTTATCAAGAAGAACTAAGAAAGTAAAGCCTAAGCTATACTACTAAACACCCCTACCTCCTCTACTCCTACTATAAACTATCTAGTTAAGTGAGAGCATAAGGTAATTATTAACCTAAAAAGAGAAATCCCTGATTTTAACCCTATTATAGTTTAAGATGAAGTAAATAAGGCTCTTATTACTAAGAAAGCTCCCTCTACCTACTGAATATAATCTATGTGAAAAGTTATCCTATGTAATATCTCCCTCTCTATTATAGGGAATATAACTACCTAACAAGTTCTTACCTATGAAGTGAATATTGAGGAAGCTATTAGGAAATTCTTCCCTAACACTACTAGCCTCTACTATAACTTCCTTTACAAGAAGTATATTAGGCATAATGTACTACTCCAAGACCCTAGTATTTTCCAATTTGAACATATACCTAAGATCTATGAAGAGATCAAGGTATTTAACTATAGAGTGCTTCTTGTCTAAACTTCCTACTAGCCTACTTCTAAAGAGAAGGTCACTAGTAATAAAGCCTTATTAGTTGTTGTCACTATCATTACTAATAATAACTACTTCTAAATTTCTAAGGGTCTCATGATCCTGAACTAGAACTACAAGAGTGGATAGTATATTACTCTTAGTAATAATACTTAATATATATGTTATAACTAATATACCTATCATTAATGATGACATACTCAAAAGCCTACTTACTAGTATCATACTTGAAAAAAAACTCCTTACTGAATATACTTGTATAAACCCTGACTAGAAGATTAAAGTCTAATAGTGTAAATATACTACCCTTAAGTATATTAACTATGAAGGTGTAGATTCTATAAATAACCTACACTACCCTACCTACATTACTGCTATAGCTAAAGAGGATAAGCCTAGGGACTAAGCAGAATATAAGGGAGAGAGAGAGAGATCTCTTTTAGTATTAGTCACACTCTCTAGTAGGATAGTACTTGTGTAAACTTAATTGAAGGGCCTAACTGAGAGAAGGAGTGATATATTGCTAAGTACTATGAGGGTAACCCTTTATATGGCAGCAGAACATAAAGAGGAAATATAGCCTTAAATCCCCTTCCCTATACCTTTTTCTATCTCTTCTATTCTATAGGAGGACTTTTGTCATTGCTTGATGTATTTTAGTAATATAAACTTTTTTTCCCTTTTACATTGTACTTAGTACTTCTACCTCTCCTAATTTCTTTTTCTAGGTATTATAAGGTTTACCTCCTTAGGGTGAAAGGATAGGGTTATGCTACTCTTCTTTGTTTTTCTTAGTTTCTGTTAGGCTTTTTCCTTCCCCTTATATACAATCATTATCTTTATATTTTTAACTTTTTCTTTCTCTCTTTCTCTTATATTTCTTCCCTCTTTTACTACTATAAACTTTTTCATCAATTCTTCTACTCCTTTAGGGGTTATATTTAAACACAGAGGTAGATGTAAGTTTTATCACACTATATATATACAGGATAAATATGGAGCTTGTACATAGAAATAATATAAGATGATATAAATAAATAAAAAAAAAAAGCTCAAATATAGAGACATGATAGGCCTTGATTACAATATCATGCATATTATACTTCTTGTAAAGGAAATTTTAGTATAAGATAGTGGAATTAGGGAAGAACTTTATAATAACTTCCTTATAGGTTACTTTGTAGGTAAAAACTTGTTAGGTAATTTTATTTTCTATAATAGCTAGGAAAATATTATAAGGGCTACCCTTTAGATAAAGTATATTTAGTATATATAGAGGGCTTTTTTAGAGACTAGAGCTTTTTTTGCTTAAGCTTGTACTATAATTAGGTTGAAGTTATAGATTTCTCTTTTAAGATTAATAATGATCTTAAGCTCTTACTTAGATATATAGTTTACAGTAGAAGTAGAGGGGGTAGTAGTAGTTTATGGCATAGCTATAGCTTTACCTTTTTATTTCTTTTTAATAATTTAGCCTAGGAGTAATTATTAACTAGGGCCTATATGACTATAGTGTTTAGTAGAGCTAATAACTTAGTAATATAGAGGGGTATAGGTAGGATCTATAAAGAGGTAAGCTTCTTCATAGCTTTTGTAGTTTTTGACTATATCTTCTTGCTAGATTAGGCTAAAGTAGGATTATGTAGTATAGCTACTACTGTTTAGGTAGTGTTAGAGTTATATATATTAATAGCCTTAAATATATTAAAGTACTATTTGACTAATTATTAACTAACTAAGGTAAGGAGAGTATAGTAGTATAGCTGTCCTAGTATCATTATATAGTAATATGCAATGATGTAGGTTTAAATCCTACTTACACTATACCTGAAGGAATATAATTTCATAGTCAGTTTTACGTTTTGTAGCGTAAGCAAGTTTTCCCTCACTATTTATAGTTCCTTAATTACTAGTAAGTCAATGTAAGCAAATGTAACCAATAATCACAATAGCTATATAAAGGTTACCCTGACAGTACTTAGTAGATGAAGGTATACCATAATGCTTATATGTATGCAAATTTGTCTTTGATCTTAATTGAATGTATATACCCTATCTATATAATAGTAACTAAAGGAGTCCCAAATATGACTATTAACTAACCTATATAGTAGAAATTCACCTTTGAAACTTATTAGCAAACTATATAAGAGTAGGGAAGATCATTACTCTATACCTCTTATTGTATAATTTTCTATGATAAATAAATACCTATAGTATTATAAGTCTATAGCTGAATAGGAATTTAGATTCCTTTAGTTACTATTATATAGATAGGGCATGTACACTCAATTCAGAGTAAAGATATAGTCATATATATATGAGCATCAGGATATACCTTTATCCACTAAGCACTATTATGGTAATACTTTGAATTCCCTAAGTACCTTTAATGCTTATATAACTAGGATATGTAAATAGACTTAACTGTAAAAGCATAGGTTCTATACCTCATATAAAGTAGATGGTAGAGGTAAAGGTCTACTCCCTACTAAGTTAAGAGTGTAATACCATAGTAGATACAGCAACAGGCTCTGGAGTCTATAGACTATCTTAAGCTGACTATAGGTTAAACCATTGATTAACCTTCATAGAACTACCACAGTTTAGTGACTAATACCTAATCAAGATATGGGTATGCCTTTTGTATCTAACTAGAGCTTGAGAGTAACCTAAGTAGACCCCTTAGGAATAGGTGTTAAGTGTTCCTAATACTATCACAATTATTAGCACTTTACTACTCCTAATACTACTTGGTATTTAATCTAGGGTAATAGGAAAGAGACACTAGTAATATATTAACTATGTAATCACTTCCTTACCCTAACCACTATTATGGTAACATTTATATAGCCCTATAGCTAAATAAATATTTTCTATCTTAAATTTAAATTTACTTAGCATTTTATAGAAATATAAACATTTGTTTTAGATTATATTTTTATTTAAAATATTTATATTTAAGTATTATTGATTAGGCTAGCTATAGTTTACAAAAATTTAGAGCCTTAGAAAAAAATATATGTTAAAGCCTATATATACTAGTTATACTAATATAGGATATTCTTTTAATTAAATTTTTTTTTTTTGATTAATAAAACTAGTCTTTAGACTTAAGTTTTAATAATATTCTAGTAAGAAATTAAAAATTATTCAATATATACAGTGTATAAACAAGAAAACAATCAATTTCTATTACTTATACTTAATATATAAATTTCAAATCTTTTAACTTACCGAGTATTAAGTATAGAAACTAAGAGTTAGTATATCTTATAGTAGCTGTATGAAGGGTTACCCTGACAGTGCTTAGCGAGTTTACTCCTATGTTACATGACTATGTCTTTGTCATTAATTGGATATACATGCCCTGTCCATACATAGTGACTAAGAGAGTACTAGATACTATATCTTATAGTATTATATAATATACACCTAAAATCTATCTTGCTTAAGATGATAATAAATAATAATAACTAACTTTTTAGCTATAAAACAATATTATTTTATGTAAGTTACAATATTTACTTCTTTCTATACATCCTATCTTTTTTTGTAGTAGTAGTTATGATTATAGATAATGTATAAAGTACTTATATTTTATAAGAAAATGTACCTATAAGTAAAACTTAATCCTACTACTAATCACTAGATAATTTATATTCAAATTAATTGCAAATGATTATCCAGTTATAAAATTTATAATAATATATAAATTTAATATAATGACTGGCCATATAAAGGGTTACCCTGATAGTGCTTATCAAGTTCACTCCTATGTTATGCAATTATGTCTTTGTCCTTAAGTGGATATACATGCCTCATCCATATATAGTGACTAAGAGAGTACCAGATACTATTAATATAATGACTGTATATTATAAGGGTTATAGTAGGAGTATAGGTATAGTAGTTATACTTACTAATATAAGTAACTTATACCTTTTTCAATATTATTGTACTTTGGGTATATTATTAAGTTTGTTGTGATAAGGAAACTACATGTATAGTACTATATAGTATAGGGGGTAACCATATGTATAATACTATATAGAATATAGGGGTAAGTATATTTACTCTAATAGTGACTAAGGGAGTACAAGATAGTATATTTACTCTATAATGTATATATGTATATGCATGTATATAGTATAAAACCTCTCCTGAATCTTATATGTTGTAAAGGATAACCCCTTTATCTATATAGACTATATCTTAGTCTGTAGTTATGTTTATAGCTAAATTAGGAAAGAAGAGAATACATAATGCTCTAGAGTAGTAAGAGGTATCTATATATAGTAGACTGAAAGAATATAAGGTACTAAATGTTTATAGGAATAGCATTCTTATTCCTATATATAGTGTTTTACTTGAGATACTATATAAACAAAAAAGAAGAGGATATTGTCTTCTCCATGGTTACTAAAGTATGGATAGGACATCGCACTCAATTAATAGCATGTAAAATAGTCACATTATGTAGGAGCAATCTCGCTATGCACCATCAGGGTAACCCTTCATATAGCTATTATGGTCATTGGTTGCATTTACTTATGATAGATATGACAATAGACTGAACTCGCTAAGTAAGCCTAGGTTAAATTGTTAATTACCCTTCTCAGGACTATTGTATAGTTAGGAAAATTTACCAAAGCTATATAACCTAAACTAACTAGTAACTCATAGTATAGTAATATGTGAGCGTGATTTGAATTTATGACATTATGTTACAGTTCCAAGGTACCACGGACTTGCGCGATGATAGACTAGTACCTAGAATGCACCCAGTAAGTGTTACACCCATCACAGCTACCGGGCTCTGCCCGTCTCGTGTGGCTCTGCCTTATTGGACTTACATAAGTACGGCTCTGGTGCAGTGGCTTGGAGTTGACGACCCAGCCACAATACCCATCCGGAACATGTGATCGGAACATCGGCACGTCGCGCAAGGACTTAGTCACCCTTGTGGAATGGGCGGCCTGACCGATCGAGCCAGTTATCGCGAGAGGACATGACACGTCAGAGGTCATGGCGATCCGTTGCTCATAC
>JABYPW010001304.1:0-16313 GCA_016880775.1 Phymatotrichopsis omnivora
GTTTTTTTTTTTTTTTTTTTTTTTTTTTTGCAGCGCGATATTATGCTACTTTACACCTGAGTTGCATTTCTAATCATTCTCAACATTTTATCGATTCGATAAAGCTGCATAACCGAAAATTTTACTTTACCAGATATATGCAACCACTTGCACTTGCATAAGTATAAGTAAGCCGAAAATTTTCATCGCAAAAAGATGGTTAGTAGTGCGAATTATTTTCTATCATTAGAACTGAGTAGGATGTGAGTACGTATTTGAAGCAATTCATACAGTTGGAACTTCGAGCAACGTCCATAGCAATTTAAGAGTGAAATACAGTGCCGAAGTTCACCCGGTCATAAGTTCCAACAATCAACTTGTAAGCTTGTTGGGGGTAACATCTGCACTATCCATTTTTGCATGTCTCGCCGGGTTAATCGCTGCTATTCTCTGGTAGAAGAGAGAAAGAAAAAAAAGTGCGTGTGCGCGAGCTCTGAATCCCTTGGCATCAGCATTGGATCTTCGCCTTTCCACCCGTATGTAACACCAGCACGGAGCATTACCGCGCTTTCTCGTCCGAATCGACCAAGACAATGATCGATCTACAGCTGCACCTCGCTACCGTTGCTCGAGCTCGTTATACCGGATATCTGCTATACCGTATGGTTTTTCTTTTCCCCACGAAATTTCCGGCCCACTTACACACGACAAACTGTAAGAATATTTAAATCGATTCTTTTTTCGTCCCTGTGTACTACCAAAATAACCTGCTCTATCAAATACCCTTTTTTTTTTTTTTTTTCGCGTTTGGTCGAGGACCTCCGATGCACAAATAAAAAAAGACACAGAACAATCGAATAATCAATTTTTTTTTCAAAAAAAAAAATTAAAATAAAATAGAAATAATAAAGCAAAGGGAAAATATATTTTTTTATTTTGGAAATATTTATGACTGACGGAGTTAAATATTAAAAACCGTAATAAAAAATAAATACAACTTGAAGGCCCTTTAGCTACCACTTCTCACCAGTTTTTCACGTGATCAGAAATGCTAGATGCGAGATGCGGTTCACGGTTGGGAAGACCGGTAACATCCGGCAGAAGAACGAAGTCGTTATATTTCATCTTGGGATGCTTTAAACAGAGGGGACACAAGTCGTAAATCTCGAGTGCTTTCAGGGCTTTCTATTTTATGGCGGTTTAGTTATATTTTTCTGTGGCATCGTTTATTCATTTGAACTTTGTACGGTCAAAAAATAAAAGAAAAAAAAGCGCTTCTTGGATTCAAACTTAGTAATCTTGAAAATAGACCAAAGAAAAGCACTGCTTGTGTTCAAAGATATTTTCATTCACTCTTGAATATAAGTACCGTCATCAACACCCTTTGCCTACCTCTCTTTTTTATCAACTGGATGTATTCTTCTTATCATTGCCGAGCTTTAGCCAGTTGGTCTAGTGCTTATTTCTTCAAATATACACTTGTGTTTCATTAATTTGTATTCGAATTGGTTGTACCGGAAATTTGCTAAACCGTACAAAACCAGGTAAAATCAAGGCGTACAGTATAGCATGTGCAACTGACACCGAGTTGGCTTTCTTCAACGAAGTGCAGAACTACAGGTTGTCAGTAACCGGGTACCTGGCGCGGAATCGAGGTCCAGGGGTCAGTAACTTCAGAGTGACCGGCGTTATGCATGGGATCGGTGAAGCTTACTCAGCAGCGAGTGATGTCCAATGATGCCACCTGGTGCGCTCAGAAATCGATCGGTTGACATTGGTTCCATAGCTATGCAGGGAAAATAATTCGTTCTATCCAATGAACCTATTAATTTATATGCCAAATCCAGTCATCGCCGCTTCCGAAACGAGGGGAAAAAAAAAAAAAAAAAAAAAAACCCAACTCGCAATTGCGCGCTGCAAATACATCTCCTCGTTTGCCCATATGAGTATAAGGGCTAATTGCGTCGAAAAAGCCCTCTTCTTGCGAAAACATTTTAGGGTAGGTATTTAAATATGACCCTGTTATGAAATAAGGGTTTTAGTGCATGGAAAACATCCAAACACAGAAAAAATGCATTATTATTGAATTTGAACATGCATTCTCCTTACGAGAAGTCGTATCACTGAGAAGTTGATAAAAAGTAGCTGAAAAAATGATATAGCTTGCCGTAGCCAGGTTTTCAGCGAAAAACTATACATTTTGCGCTTTAGGGTGAACTTTAATCGGCGAAGAAAGTGAAAAAGGAGAAAGTTACCTTTTACCTAACTCCTATTACCTAGGATGTCGGAAAGTTTTATATCTTTTGCCTAACTACTAGTACCTAGGACGACGAAAAGCTTGAAATTTACTTTTATGGATATTAAAAATATAGAAACTGTATATGACTGAAGAACTAATCAATAACACCCAACTGCTCAAGGCCCTCCATATCGCCTCCCTCCTATATCCTCATAGGACTTCCCCAAAGCTACTACCTCTATGCTTGACAGAGCCACCATGACTACCACTACCAATCTTACCCAATTCAATTCCCATTGCCCCAATCCCTCTTTACCCCAACAAACCTCTGATCCTGTGTACCTGTACCATCTGCCACTATGCACTCCAGTAAGTAATGCAATTGCAAGAGTAGTGTACACTTAGGACACAGTTTGGAGATAGTAGGAGTAGTGAACTTTAGGGGTGAACTTATGATCCCAGAAGTCACCTATATATCAGACAATTTTGTTAGGCTTGCAGTATAATTCTCTAAGCTAGGTAGCCTGTTATAAGGGAGGTGCTTCTATTGGGAGTCAGTAGTATATTAGCTTACTTCTTGAGTACAGGAAATATAAAATAGTAAAATCAGAAAACACTGTATGAAAAATCAAACAAGCATGTAAAGAAGATAACCCTAGGTCACAATTCTACCAGGGAGAGCCTAAGATTTATAAAGTAGAGGAAAGCAAAGAGAAAAAAAATAAATGAAGCAAGGAGGAAAGAAAAGGAAGAAGAAAAATAGCAGAAAGAAGAAGCAGAAGAAGAAGGTGAAAAGAGTAGAGAAAATAGAGAAAACAGGATTACCCTACTCCTTCCTAGATCTCAGACTTCCACCATACTCATAATCTTCTAAGCGTGAAATTCAGTCATTGAGGGAGTATATACTATTTTAGTCTTAGCCATAAACTAGGTAATCTTTTCAATTAATCTCTTGTTAGACTATAGCTGTTCAACTGTATAAAGCTACTAGGGGAGAATTTCTTTCACATTAGCTCTTCAGCTTAGGTAGTCTAAGACTATATAGTTAAGAGTCTTAAGGTCTTCATGGTATCTATAGTAGGAGAGCAGTAGAAGATGGAGAGAGTTATGCCCTATAAGGTAGGAGTTGCTAATCCTAATCTAAAAGATCTTTATAGAGATAAATCTATGTAGCTTAAAAATATGATCATCTTAGAGAGAGGGGGCAAAGTATGTATTAACATGCTGAGAGTATTTATCTTGCTACTTCTAGAAGTATTACTACTATTGGAGGGCTCAGAGGTAGGTCTAGGGGTTTTCCTAGTCCTTTTTTCACTGCTTTTCACTATAGTTCTAGGTTCTCATATAGTAGGTGTTATGAACACCGGTAGTGGTCCGCGTCAAGGTACCTGGATGATGTGCTATAATGGAGGTTACACTTAGATTATCAACATGTGAGTATACTGTCTCTACCCTTCACCATTGTGTTAAGTGCTCTGGAGACGATCCTCTGTCATATGACCTTGTGGTATGGTATGGTATGGTATAGCTTTGCCATTAGCCTTGACTAGGTGCGGGAAGTTATCCCCACAGTTACCACATGATTAGCTATCAGTATAACATGACATTGGCCTAGTCAGCCATGAGGTCATGATCGGGCGATCGGACTTATATCACAAGAGACTATCACAAATCGGGAGTGAGGCCCAACAGGGTGATAGGTGATCATAGTCAAATCAAGTACTAATCGCATCCTGTCCTTTCCAGACTCTTGTACAGGAATCAGTGATTAGGAATCAAGAGATAGTCTAGAATAGGGAATGGTTCTTTATGTTTCTATTTCCTTTGTCATCTCTTTATCAGCTTAGGTAAAGGATAGGATATATAAGTGTATGGGTGTTCTTGTCTTGTTGTCGGAGTGTGACTGAAGGAAAAGAGTATCCTTGTCTTGTTGTCTTTCCTTCCTTCCTTCTTTAGCATATAGCTACTTGTTTTCTTTGTGATCACTATTGTGAAAGCCTTTGAGTTATCTTCAAGCCTTAAAGAATATATTCGTCTTTCCTCTCTTCAACACTTGAAGTCCGCCTTGTTCATCGTAGGAATGATATCTTCTCGTCGAGCTTTCATTTAGCTGAGATATCTGAGTTTACTCAGTAGCATTTATGAAGCGTCCCTGAGGTATCTTTACCGAGTCTTATACAAACCAAATAGGGTGATCCATTATAGTAGGTACTCAGGTTTTTTTCCTTTGTATTCCTTTTTAAGATCCTTCATTATGTCATAGGTTTAGAGATAGTGATCGATAGACTAAGGTGCTCTATACAGGTATATATTCTATTCTTAGTAGTAATACTAGAGGTTAGGGATGTATGCTAAGCTACTTCTGAACTAGAAGGCCCTTGCTACAGAGTATTTGCCTAGGATAGTGTACAGGTTAGTTTCTTTAGGGATTTTCTTTTCAATGTATTCCTTCAACTTTTTTCATACCCTCTCTTTAGTCTATTACTATATTATAGACCTGATGATCATTTTCTTGGTACTTTTGTTGAAGGCTTTTAGGGGTTTAGGGTTTTACTATAAAGAGTGGCCAAATATTTGTTTCCTAATTTAAAATTATTTTACATCTTTTATATCCTCCAGCAGGGTATTTACACTTAATAAAAAGTAGAGATATAACTAAAGGAGAAAGATGACTCAAAAAACTACTAAAAAAGAAACAGGAAAAGAAAAAGAAAAAGAAAAGAGAAAAGAGAAGAAAAAAGGTAAAGCAAGAAACACAAAAATCCTCTACATTGTACTATTCTTAAGAAAAATAGGGAGAGGGAATATAAGAGATACAAAAATTAATAATTTTCCTTCTCTTTCACTATCACTACTATTGGGAGGGTTAGGGCTAGGTCTAGGGGTTTTCCTAGTCCTTTTTTTGCTAACTTTTTCTAAAGTTTCAGGTTCTCATATAGCAGGTATTCTATTGACTTTGCTTTGTCCTCTCTTCTGAGGTTTTTTATTATGTCATATTTCTAGAGATAGTACTTCATAGACTGGGGCTCACTGCATAGTATATGTTCTATTCATAGTGGTAATGGTAGAAGTTAGGGATATATGCTTAGTTGGGCCTAAAGTAAAAGGCCCTTGCTATAGAGTACTTATTGAGGATAGTGTATAGGTCAACTTCTTTAGGGATTTTCTTTTCAGCATACTCTTTGAAGCTTTTCAGAGACTCTCCTTAGTCTGTGCTTAGATTATAGACTTAGTTATCATTTTCTTAGAGTTTTTATTGAAGGCTTTTATAGGTTTAGGTTTTTAGGACTATTCTTTAACTAGTTTATTAGCATGCTCATTTTCTGTATGCCTTCATAGCTGGGGGACTATTTGATTATGACTATGACTTCTTTTTCTATGAGCCTTTTATTGATCTTAAAGACTTCTTTAGCAATATGTTGGGTAGAGGGGGGGGGAACAGGTTTGCTGCCACTGTAATAGCTACTTAAGAGTTAGAGAAGATCGTGGGTTTTTGGATTTGGGTTATTTTGCAGTACTATTTGATCATTTTAAGGCCTATCAGGATTCCTTCTAGTTCTCTATTGAATTCTTAGACTTCCAATCCTAAGCCCTTAGCTATAATACTTTTTTTTTAGTCCTAGTAGTAGAGGATTACTGTGAATCCTACTTGGTTATATTAGCCAAGTTTTGATGCATATAAGTAGATTGCTACCTCACTTAGCATGTGTTGTCATAGGAATATTTTAAGTGCTTCTTGTTACTCTAGGAATGGTTCAACTTTTAGTCACCCTATACTATTAATAGACTATAGTCTTATTAGTAGTAGGAGCTTGTATTTAGAGAAGGTCTTCCTCCCAATGTTATCTCTTATAGTCTATAGTATAGCATCAATTCATAGCATCCTTATCATAGACTATTGTTCAGAGTACTCACATCTCTATGCAGGGGTTCTGGGGGTAGTACCTATTTCTGTATTCCTGTGTAGCAGGGGTAGTAGCCTGCAGTAGTTATGGTGAGACTCATCGATGTTAAGCATCCTAGTGGTATAGTTAGCCTAGTACCTTTTAATTTAGAGGAAGGCTAGTATTACTTTATCTTCTACCAGTGCTTTCTTATTGTTTGAGGTCTTAAACATACTACATGCCCATTTGACACTTGCAGAGAGTACTAAGTCTATGTAGTCTTCAGCTTTCTAGGTGATAAGGTGTAGGTCGAATATGTCTAGTCTATAAAATAGGGATAGGATGATGACTGCCTTGAAAAGTTTTAGGGTAATAGCTGGGTTGAGCCCTTTGCTCTGGTTGATAATCTTATTATTCTTCAGAGGGCTACCTATGTAAACCCTATTCTATGCTAGCAGTGTTGTCGTAGCCCTTTATTTGTGTCAAAGATTATTCCTAGGTATATAACGATGTTCTTATACTCAATAGTCTGTCCTTAGATTTTGACTAGTGGTAGATCCTTACCTAGGAGCCTTACATGCTGTAGTTTAGTTTTCCCCTCTAATAGTGATAGTTTTACTTCTCCTAGCATCCTGTAAGAGTGCTATAGTAGAACCTTTCCAAACTTTCTACATTTTCCTTAAAAGAATTCCCTTTACACCAGATGTATATATTATCTATATAAATGAAGAATTTAATAGCACCACTATATTTAGTCAGTTTTGCTATATAGGTATTGAAGAGGAGTAGGGATACTGGTAATCTCTATGGGACTCCTGTTATAGTTCTAGGGTACTACAGACTTGCATGATAATAGACTAGTACCTATAATACAACTAGTAAGGGTTACTCCCATCACCACTACCAAGCTCTGTCTGTCAAGTATAGCTCTTCTCTTATTAGACTTAAAAGTAATACCTCTACTGCACCCTATATGAGTGATAATCTGTAGCTATTATGGGAGGTATCTTCTTGGTGGCTCAGTAATGTGTAAGTACCACTCAACTAGAATATATTACTGAGTAAACTCAGATGTCTTAATGTCTAAGTCCAGATCCACAAATACAAGTTCTTACAGAAGAACAAAGAAAGAAAGCATATGGGATTTTATCGCTGAAGAACAAATATATTCTCAAGGCTTGTAGCTAGTCTATAGGCTAAAGAGAGAAAAGAAGGAAAATATAAAGAGTATATTATTTTGATTCCTAAAAAGGTTATTTTATATCCTATACCCCCTAGTGGGGTATTGTACTCATATGCCCCGGTTCTTAGCGCTCAAAGTAGCTTTGGGAAGAAACGATAAGGGTATTGTACTCATGGGTGAGGAAGCGAGGGCCCAGTTCATACAATACTGGTGTCTCTCTCCCATAGCCCTAGAATAAAGCGCTGAGTAGTAGTAGGTACTAATAAGTGTGACGGGGGTGGAGGCAACTAGGACTTGTCTCTAAGGGGTCTACTTGGGTATCAACGAAGGCCAGCATATCAGGCAGTCAGCCTTAAGGTTTAAGTACCCTAGTAGTTCTGAGGAAGGTAATCAATGGTTTAACCTGAGGTCAGCTTAAGCTAGTCTACGGACTCCTCAGCCTGTTGCCATGTCTACCCGCGTACCTTTTGGTATGCTCAGGATATCACACTTGAACTTAGAAAGGCAGTTCACCCACCTATATAGGAGCCATCGAACCTATGTCATAGGCTCTTAATTGAGTGTGACGCCCCGGTTCTTGGCACTTAATTAGCTTTGGGAAGAAATGATAAGGGTATTGTACTCAATTGAGAGAATATAACATATATAGGAAAGTACAGGATATTCCTCTACTCTGGCTACTCGCTTCTGATATCCTGGGCTACCTACATTATCCTAGCTTCTTAGAGTGCTTTTGTGTTGGCCCACTATAGGTTAATTACTATGCTATACCTTTTAGTAAGGTCTGTCCTGGTGACAACTCCTCATTCATTAAGAAATGTGTACTGGTAGTTTGTTACTGTTTCGATGAGTGAGAAAAGATAAAGAATATGCAAGGGGGGGGGGGGGTAATTCATTTTTATTCTTTATGGTCGCGTAAGCGACTATCTACAAAAGAATATCCTCGTACAGCTATGGAAAGCTATGAAGTAATAAGAAAACATCTCCTCCGAAAAACACAGAAAAGTAGCGAAAAAACAAACTAACATAAGTGGAAAAGAGTACGCAAAGTCAAATCCAAATCACTATAAGAAGGGGCAACTTCCGGCGCAAGAAGATCCGACACGTCAGACAAACTACTAGAGGGACTAGCGAAAGTAGAAGGGGGGGTAGCTGATCCGTCAACTGGAGCTACCTCCATGAAAGGTTTCCAATCCAAAAAAGCTCTGTACGGCCCACATGTAGAACACGGGCTAGGCGGCACTGGGGACGGGGTACAAGATGGGGGTCTAATAGGCACAGATCGAACAGGTATGGTCACATGGTATTCGTACACGTGGGTCCTTGTCGGTATCCCGGTCTTCGTTTTCGATATATACGTCGCTATTTATTTCGTTTCCTCCTCTAAGCGGAATATTGCTTCCAGATCACAGGGCCTAGGTATGTATTTTTCGTGTGCTTCTGTCCTTGCCGGGCATTCCAGTATTGCATGCTGGATGGTTTCATAGTATTAGTGGCAGTGCATGCAGAGGTGGTCGTTATGTCCCCATGAGGTGTGCGCAGAGAGATGCGATTTTCGAGACCTCATTTGGAATATTCGGCTCGCGATTTCGATCGGTAGTTTGAAGATTTGGTTTTCGCTGAGTGAAATTTCTTCTTCGTCCCTTGAACTCTCGGCTGTTGTTGTTTTCCACCGTTCTATCAGTTTTTCTTTGATTTTATCTTCCAGGTTTTTCGTTGGATACAAGGACGGGGTGATCTCTCCGGTTCCGATTACTCCATGGAATCGCATTCCGGTTTCCAGGTATGGGAGGATACTTCGTAGGATTTTGTCAACGTGGACTGGTGGGGAGCTTCCGGGTTTGTGTATATTGGGGGTGTTCCATTTTTGGACGTACAGGCCTTTCTTTTTGTTTCCGACCGTTCTTCTTTTTAAGCGACCACGATGGGTGTCCTCTGGATTTCTTGCCGTGAAAGCTGGGTATGTGTTCGGCAGTATTGATGCGATTGGATGCTCTGGGTCAGTGATGCTCGATACTCTCAGGACATACTTTTCCCTAAGGTACTTGATCCAGATTTCTGGTAGGGGAATTTTTGCCTGGGCCAATACCTGGAACGTGTTCATGTTGCGGAGATGTCTGGTTACCCACCTTGCCATTTTGCCGAACTGGGTGTTGAGGAGTTTGATGGTTGTTTGGTTTGGTTCGAAGACAGTTACCCCATACGTCATTTGCAGAATCAGCATTCCCATTACTAGGCGCCTCTGATTGTTTGGGGTAAGCCCTTTGTGCTTTGTGTTGTCTCTCCTGATGAGCGCAAACTGTTTCATTGCGTGGGCGATGCGGATTTCGTAGTGGGCGTGCGGGGTTCGCTTAGTGGACGCAAAATACCCTAGGTACGTAGCTATCCTCTTGGGCGTGATTTGCGCTCCCCCTATTTCGACTGGTTGCTTTTCATCTTCTAGTGTACTTTCGTAGTGTACTTCCCAGTGTATTAGGTCGGTTTTGGGGGCGGAGAACTTGATTTTCATCGGTTTCGCTTTCGTCTCTAGTTTCTGGAACTCTTCTCTGACTTTGCCACTATTTTCTTTCCTGTTCCTGGAATAAACAGTAACCGCAAAGTCATCTATGAAGGATCCTTTGTTTTGTGGCTCCTTGCAGTTGTGCAGCAGGGCGACGTATATTACGAAGAGTAATGGGGAGATTGGCGAGCCTTGTGGGGTTCCTGATCTAACGTGGTGTAGGGTTTCTGTTGCTCCTGGGAAGACCATTTGCATGGTTCTGTTGCTCATGAACGACAGTATCCAGTTGGTGAGGTATGTGGGGGTGCTCCCACTTTCAAGTCTTTTCCTGAGTTCAGCTTGCTCTATGTTGTCAAAGGCTCCCGTGATGTCGAAGAAACCCGTGCTTACTTTAAACCCTGCTTTTTAGAGGCAATCCACCTCATGGAAGAGTCGGTTTGCTGCATCCGCAGCACCTCTTTGCTTCATGGCTCCATATTGGTACGGTGATATCATTTTGTTTTGTACTGCATGCGCGTATAGTCTGTCATGGGCGACTTTTTCGACTATTTTGGAGAGTGTGTTGAGTAGGGCTATAACTCAGTATGATTTGACTGGTCCGTAGTCCTCTTTCCCAGGCTTTGGTATGAGCACTCCTAGAGCTTCTTTGAGGTTTTCTGGGTGGTATCCATGGCCAAGTATTTCATTTACTATTCCTTTGATGATGTGCGGCGCTCCTTTCTCTACCTGTTTCCAGACTGGATACGGGATAGCATCTTTTCCAGGGGCTGTGTTCCAGGTTTTCGTTAGGGCTTCGTGTACCTCAGCTTCTGTTACCTCCGGCATTTCGGGGTGCCACACTGGTTTTGAAGGGTCTGGTTGTGGTTTAGGCAGAAAAAGTTGTTTTATTAACTGCGCTTCGTACTGTTCTGCCATTCCTGCTACGATTGCTAGTTTATGGTCTCGTGAGGTTTTCATTCTTACCGAGTTGTAGTTCCAGAGGTCCTGATCACTTGCACTTTCCACCCACTGGTTCCAGTACCGGTCCTTGGCAGCCTGGATCAATTGGAAGTACTTATTTCTGCCCATGTTCCGGTTTTTTCTGGTCGTCTTTCCATGCTTGTATTTTCGGGCTTCTCGTTTGAATACCTTGCGCTCGATTGCAATCTCGGTGTTCCACCACGGTTTTGAGTACTTTGTGACATTTTTCTTTGGCACTGTGTCGTATAATGCTTTCGCGACTTGGTGTATTGTTTTCTGGATCCAGTGTTGAAAGTCTCCTTGTTGGTCCCATTCCGTTACTATTCCTTCCAGTTGGTGATACACAGGGTCTATGTTGTCTTTGTCATAGGCTGGGAAGAGCTTCCAGTTTGGTGCCAGTTTTTCCTGCTCAGTGTCCTGTAGGTGGAGCTCGATTGTTACTGGGAAATGGTCACTTCCTACATCTCCTCCCACTGAAGGCAGTGTAAGTCGTCCGTATGTGCTTGTGCTCGCAAATATTAGATCTATGACTCTGTCTTGTCTTCCTCTTGGGTCTTGTCTGGTGGTCTCTCCTGGTATGTTGGTGCAGACATGTCCCGTGCTGGTGGCTGCTTCCAGTAGTTTTTGTCCGTCTTGTAGCTCGTGATGCATGTACGCCCTGAACGGGCTCCAGTCCGGGTGATGTGTGTTGAAGTCTCCAAGTACAATCCTATGGCCTGTGTGCTCCCGGAATACCTGTGTTATAATTTCTATTCAATCTGTGCTTTTTAGGTGTACGTATACTGCAAAAAAGGAAAAAGAAAAGGAAAAACCCTTCGACCTAAAACTCAGCGCCACCACATCTGGGTCCTGAATCCCAGGTATAGGAAAGAAAGAAAAACACTCCGCTATCCACTTCTCAACATACATAACTGTTCCATACTGAATTCTTCCATCTCTTTTCCTTTGGGGCACTACCGTCTCATATCCTTTTGCTCTCATTGGGTTTCCTTGGTGTAGGTATGGGTGTTGGATGGCTATAATTTGTGCTAGGGTTTTTTGGTTTTGCATGTAGTTGATGAATACTCTGTTGTTTCCTGCGCAGTTGAGTGTCACCATTTTGAGAGTTTTTGTTGATCATGGGATGCTTTTGGTCATCCCTGTGCTGTCGCCTTGTGTCGTTGCTTTATTCATTTTGTTGTGCTTCTCGTTGGAGATGTTCCTGCCTGCGCTGCTGAATCATCTCTTGGAACTGTTGGAACTTCTCTTTTCTCGCCGGGCAGTCTGGGTAGTTTGCTGCATGGTTGTTGTGGCAATTGATACACTTTGCTACTTCCCTGGCATAGTACCGTCCTAGTTTGTGTACCCTTTCAGGTCGGCCAGGGCATGGGTCTGTGTGCTTTTGCGTTTCACATATGTGGGGGTGGTTTTTGGTGTCATGTGCTTGTGCGCAAATTGCATACATTTGAACTGGTTCTTGGCAGGCTGCTCTGGGGTGTCCTAGTCTCCAGCACTTGCTGCACTGCGTGTAGGGCGTTGATGAATGGAGCAGCTCCGTTTTCCTTCTTCAGTTGTATAGCAGGGTTCCCTGTGGGGTATGAACTTTCTTAATTTCAGATAGGTGGGTTTCGACGATGATGGAGCAGTATGGTTTTTCTTGTCCGTCTTTGGGTCTGACCATTCTTGTGCTCGCAATTTGGACACCAGTGGTGGCCATGATCTGTCTCGATACTTCCTCGTGTAGGTCTGTTCCTAGTCCAGTCTGGGGTAGGGCAAACCTTGGGATTCCGTGGATCATTATTCCTGCGGTGACCGGTGCGAATTTCAGCGTTTTGAATTGTGTTGTGAGGAATCCACTTACTACACTTTGTATGATGATGGAGTATGGCTTGTAGAACTCTGCGGTAAGGTGTGGTAGGGTGTACATTGTGACAGTGCCCATTTCGTTGATGGTGATCGCTTCTAGCATTGCATCCTTAGGGGAAAGGTTTGCGTCGTCGGTTAGTCTAATTGCAAGTTCGTATGCTAGTCTTTCAGCTAGGATAGCTCAGTCCTTGATTTCGCCAGGTTCTGTTTTCTGGAGGTACATTCGTCATTCAGCTCATTGATATCTTTTTGGGAGTTGCTGTTGGTTTTCCATGTTGTCGTTCTGCTTCCTTCCAGGGTTGGTTGTTTGTCCACCTTGACTTGGTTCCTGCTTCTTCGCTTTTTTCCTTTGCCTTTTTCTTCGCTGTTTTCTCCATTGGTTGTTTTGTTGTTTTTCTGTTTGGTGTCTTGTGCAGCTTGCGCATATGATCTGGATTGGACCGTGGCAGCTGTTGTCTGGGCTGCTTGCTGTGTTTGTTTCGTTCTCTTTTCCAGTTCTTCTACTTGTCATCTGAGTTTGAGGTTGGCGTCTTGTAGGTTGATTAGGACCCTGGATTGGTTGTCGATTTTGTTGCATAGGGCTGTAAATATGTCAGCGATGAACATACCGAAAAGTGCGGTCTTTATAGGTTCTCCTGTTAAACCTATCTGTTCGCTTAGGAGTTGTTCAAATGCTTGTGTTCGGAGCGTGGAGCCTGTGAGGTCCTCTAGCATTTGTAGCAGGTTTTCCATAATTTGGCTCAGGGGCGGGGTTTGGGAGGGTCTAGGCACTCGGCCTTTGGTTCTTCTGGGGGTGGCATCGACGTCTGTCATTTCTTTGTCTTTGCCTTTGAAGTGTTTGTCTGTGGTCAAAAAATCTCCATCACTTGTGTACTCTGCTGCCGGGGCATCTTCATCCCACATGCCAATGTCTCTTCCCCGAAACGCAATTTCTGGGGCGAAGGTGGCTCAAGGGTGTGGGGTGGTGACGCGTGATGGTGTGGGGCTGGTAGCGTGCTGACTAATGTTGGAGGGGTTTCTGAAAAGAGGTTGTGCAATTTGGCTCTGGGGCTCTTGTGTGGGGCCTACTTGTGTGCGCCCTTCAACTTGCCACTCATGGGCAGGGGGGATTTGGTATGGTTGTGCTGAGTTCTTGGGGTTGGTGTGGCAGGTTGAGGTGTTGGCTGGTGTCGGGGCCCTTGTGGGGGTAACCGGCTGTTGCTGTGATGTAGACATATTTGCGACCATGTAAGCGAGGCTAGGTCTTGCACATTGTCACGATGTCTCCCACACTGGGTTTATTGATCAGGCTATAACAGCACCAGAGCACACTACAGTGGTAATGCACGACCAGGAACCTGTCGGTTCTTGTCCAGATGTGGATAGTCCCCTGTGGAGCAAGCTCTATCTGAGCGCCTATCCTCTGGACAATGAGGCTAAGGTATTCTAGGTCATTGTTTTTGCCGAGCAGTTTTATGACAATGAAAAGGTGATAAAGAAGAGCGTAAAGGAGGAGTAGGAAAAGGTAGAATGTAGGGGGGGGTTTGGAGGTTCTGAGAAGCCTGATAAAGAATATGCAAATAGCCTACCTATAAATACTTTTCCCATCTTAAGAAGTGACTCATAGGTGACTAAGGAAATAGAAGTAAATAGACCCTCATAGATCATCTATGACAAATATCTCATTCACTAATCTCTTCTTATATATAATGTAGAAGAGTCCTATTCTCAAACAGGTGATGATTAGTAGTGTATGAGCAATACATTACCATGATCTATGATGTATCATGTCCTCTAGTGATAAAAAGCTCGATCATTCAGGCCACCTATTCCACAATGGTGACTAAGTCCTTGCGCAATATACTGATATTCCAATCACATGTAGTCACATAGATATTGCCAAGCCATAGATTATCACTCTATGGTGGTATACTAGAGGTGTTACATATAAGTCTAATTAGGCAGAGCCACACTTAACAGGTATAGCCTGCTAGCGGTGATGGGTGTAACACTTACTGGGTGCATTCTATGTACTTATCTATTGTCGTACAAGTCTATGGGAGCGTAGAACTGTAACAATAACCCTAAGGCTATCCTAGCTAAACTATTATACCTATAGCCCCTGGATCTGGCTAAAGCCCTGGAACTCATACTGTAGGGAAAATAAAATAAAGATTAATAGACCAAAACCTTCCCCTACCCTACCCCTAGGGGTAAGGTCTACTTCTACTCCAATGCTACCTTGAATGAAGAAACTAAAGGAGTAGCCTTCTCTATAACTCCATATACATAGAGGTTCCTAGAAACCCTCATAAAGAAAAGGCTCGTATAAGGTTACAATATATGTACTAGATTATAGGTCTTTAATAGAGAACTCTTAGGAATCCTAGTTAGCCTTGAATAAGTAATTATCATAGTAAGAGTTATACTCTACACATTCTATATAGTCAGAATCTTCTCTAACCGCTAATCTGCCCTATGAGTAGTGTCCTCTATAATACCTTTTAGTATATAGTATATAGTAGAAAGAATCTTTGAATATAATAACTAACTCAACTGCAAAAATATCAAAATATTCCTGAAGTAATCCCCTAGACACTAAGGCATACCCTAACATAAACTAGTAGACTAAATAGCCTCAGGAAACCTAGCAAAAATGAAAAAGGACAACCACCATATAATCTACACCAATATCAAGAGGAAATAGAAAGAATCTATATAGATTGAATGGGAGTTCTAATATGGAAAAAGGTATAAGGACCTATATGTATCACTCAACAGATACTCTTTTTTCCATGCTTACTAGTTCTAAGTAGGAAAGGCCTATATACTAAACTCTACTATATGTACCCTGAATAAAATATCTCCATTTACGGAGTCCCTTCCTCAATTGAACACTACCTCCTAAAGTGCATATATACATATAAGGTATAGAGCAAATACTACCTTAGAGTGAAGACCATTAATGAACTTCTCTATACCCAGCTAGAGAAGTAGACCAAGGTAGTATAAGAAGGGAATATCAGAAAAACCCTATAACCCCTACATCCTCCCATGGTTGTCCTAGGCATAGCTGCAAGAGGAGGAGACCCTACTTCAAATAGTTAAGAGAAGGAAGGAGGATGAATTTACTTTAGTCTTTTCCTATTTTCTCTGCTTCTCTTCTTTATATCCTTTTCTCTTTTTTCTTCTCTTTTCCTTTTTTCTTTTCTTTCCTTAACTTTGCTTTATTTTTTCTTTTATCTATCATATGTATCTATCATATGTAGCTGGTTCTTATCTAATAGAAAGGATGTATACACCCTACTACAGAGGAGGATGTGAAACTGTATTAGGGGAACATTGGAAATTTATTGTTATTAATAGATGGTAATGTACTGAGTATAACTATCTTTCCACTTTTGAAAGAATTTTCTAGTCATCACCAGGGAGAGTATTTACTTGTTGAAATGATTATAGGGTAGACCAATTATATGTAAGACTTTTATATATATTACATATACTAACTCCTTTAGGCTATTACTTAATTTTTCTAAGGATTTATAGAAGAAGACTATTCATTAGAAATTTAACATAGTAATAGTAGATATAACTAGTATTAGAGCCTAAGATTCAAGTAGAATATTACCAAAAAAAAATAATAATAATAATAATAATAAATAAATAAATAATAAACCTAAGTAATAATTAGTATTAGTAATAAGACCAAAGTTAAAGACAATATATCAGGAGTTAGAGGAAGGG
>JABYPW010001305.1:0-16312 GCA_016880775.1 Phymatotrichopsis omnivora
GCAACACAGAGTGCAAACGCCGCGGACGACAATGCGACCATACGGTACTTAAGTGTGCCAATTGCGATGCCGCCCACCCCGCCAACGATCCCCTCTGCCCCGTGTACTTGCAAGCCTTGGCTGACAACAACAAGAGAGTAGAGAACCTGCGTGCTGTGATGGAAGAGGGAATAGAGACTTAGGGCCCCTCGGTGTTTCATCTCGTTTTCTGCTAGTGTTGTTCCCTTTGTGTAAGAGTAGTGTGAGTTTGGCTTCCGTTATCTCTCTTGTCTTTTCTCTTTCCCTTTTCTTTGGTTAGTGTTATTTGCTTTTACCTCAATTCCTTCCGGTTGTTGTAAGGTTCGCCTCGCTGGAGATGGGAAAGAGGTTCCCCGGGCTTTTCTTTTACCTTTTCTCTTAAAGTTTCTTCTGCTTTTTTGACGTACTGGGTGGTCGCTTTGTGCCGGTCGCGTTTTCTTTTTTGAGTTTTACTTTCCCCCGCTGTTCTTTCCCTTCCCGCCCCATCTCTTCTAGTTTATTGTGTGTAAGCGAGAAGGATTCGGGAACAAAACCTGTATTTTATCTGTAAACCGTAGGACGCGCTACCGACACTAGGTCGGCTGTCTTCTACCTCCGTCATAGCTTGACATAGCTGCAAGCGGAGGTTCTTTAGACGACCCCTACCAGGGTCGTAAAGATAAAATAAAAATGAATTTCCCCCCCCCCTTGGGCACTTCATGTTCTTTCCTTTCCTTCTCTCTTCAGTCTACAGACTAGCTACAAGCCTTAAGAATATATTCGTTCTTCTTCTTGAACTTTGCTTCTCTTTCTTCTCTACGACGTAGGAAAGTGTATTTGTAGATCCAGACTTAGAACACGTTAAGATATCTGAGTTTACTCAGTAATACGTTTCTCTGTTGAGTGGCACTTGCACTTTACCGAGCCTTTTTCCGTACCAGAAGACACCTGCTATAACACAAGTGCTATCACTACCCTGCTAAGGATGACTAAGAAATTATCATCTCCACCACCTCTGAGACTAGCACCTTTAACCCAGGCAAACTAAGGGACTCTACAAATAATATTTCATCAGATACTAAAGCCCCTGCTGCACTCTATATCACCTCTATTCAAAAGAATAACTAATGCTCAATCATTCTCACTAGTATAGAAGATGTCACTGCAGGTGCAATACTTGCATACTACAACAAAATTGAAGCTATAGTCAAGGAAGACTTCCCTTCAGCCTCTATTAGAAAGAATTATAGGTGGAAGAAGTCCTTAGTTCATAATATCCTACACTCTCACACTGACTCCATAACTGAAACTGACATATTCTATAGGGAAATTGAATACTTAAATAAAAGAGTCACCCTCATATAAACCCTATGATGGCTACTGTAAGAAAGTGATCATACTAGCAAACATACATCCTTTCTAGTCAAGTCATAGATAATAACAATCAATAATGCATTCTCAAAAGACTCAACATCCTTACCTGCACCTGATAAATCAAAAAGTATATTCCTTTCAACTCAGTTATATACTGTACAAACTGCCAGGAGTTTAGCTATCATCAGGTGAGATATAAGAACCCCCTACAGTGAAACATATATACTGGATCACATTACACCTCCAAGTATACCTGTAGACATGAAGACTGTAAGAGACAAGGATGACTCTGTGATAATACAGTCCTCAAATATTCTAACTGTAAAGGAAAGCAAACTACTTCAAACCTGTCCTACCCCATGTTCATCCAAGTGAAAGCACTAGCAGCTGCCTAGAAGGAGAAATCTATGAACATCACTATAGGCAGTATTTAGGATCTTACTTCTTTTCTTTACTTTCTTTATCTCCTTTTGCCAAGGATATCTACATTAGTAGAATATAGTCTCTTTTATTTCCTTTTCTATATTTATCAGTTTTTTTGATCTCTACCTTTTTCTTTATAAGAGTTTATTAGCTAGTTGTTATAAGGTTTACCTTGCTAGGGACAACGAATGGGAGGGTTAATTGCAGAACCATTTTTTGGCACTTCTTACACTGTACTTGTACATTTCAGTGTATTTAGTTATGATCTTTCTTTTATTTGTGTTTTAGGAAGAGGAGGAAAATTGGTGATATACCATAGTCTTAAACTATATATATATAGCCTGGTAGATAGATTATGAAGTAGTTTAGTTATAAAATTGAACTAAATAATCATCATCATCCCTCAAGATTAACAATGATCTCATATTCCCTTTTTGTTTAGTAATTCAGAGTTGGGGGGGCAGGGGTAGGGGGGTGGTAGCATTTAGTTATAGTTGTAAAGGACAACTCCTTCAGCGATACAACTGATACTCAGTCTGTATCGGGGTTTTAGGTAAATCAGCATAGAAGAAGATACACAACTCTGTAGAGGACTTAAGAGGTACGCATTGAGCGAGGCAATGAGGTGCTGAAGGTTTGTGGGAATAACTTTTTATTCCTCGGGGTGTATACTTAAGATACTACATAAAGAAGAAAGAGAAAGAAATATAGGACTGCGAGATTTCCTTCTCTTTTATACCAATCGCCAAGAGCACTGCCTCCCTTCTAGAGTAGTCTCTATAAAACCTGTTTTATCCACATGACCCTTTCCCATACATCATTCAACCTAAACACTGTTCTCATGACCTCCGCAAGGCAGACAGCTATACATGAGTGGCCATACATGACAGAGTGATAATTCATGACTTATAACGTGGAATTCCAAAGAACACTACTGACAATAGGAAATATAAGGAGAATAGAACAAGTAGGAAAGTACATGACCACAGTTCATCACAGTATCCCCCTCTTTAAGCTGGAACTCCTGTGACAGCTAGGAATACTTCTTCTCTCAGGTGGTCATCCCTCACATTCTCCACTATCGAGCGTAATCTTTCCCTAAGATTTCCAAGCCAGATATGCAGGGGCATCGGTGGGCAATACTGGCACACTTCTGAATCGCATTCAGCTACCTCTGGTGGTGCTTTAGGTAGGTGTTCCTCCTTGATCTCCAGGAGCTGGGGATCGATAGGAATTGCTGGTACCGGTATGGGGGTGTATCCACTAGGGCTGGCAGATACCTTCGATATTGGCGTGTACTGCCAATAGGGTTTCTCAGGGTCTACCTTGATCACTGGTGAACCAAGGGGTGATATGGGGGAAATAGGTGGCAAAACCTATTCCTCCCATCGCTGGAACTGGTGGTTCAGGGTGAACTACAGTTGTGGAGTGCAGAGTGGCAGCTTCTGGGGTTGGGGCTTTTCTCTGGGCGAGACCGGTGCCCAACTCTGGTTGGCGATAGTTTTGAGACCCAATGCTGGAGGGTCTTCGAGGGGTTCCTCCTTGACTGTACTGTCTTCGGGAGAGGTGCAAACTCATCTATACTAGTCGAAAACAGGCACAGTCATGGTAGGAGATAGGGAGACCTCCGTCATCTCCTCATCTCCATCATCACATAGGCTTGTTGGGGAAGTAGTGGTGGAACTCATCGATGAGCTCCTGGGAGTGCTCGAGGTGCTGGGAAGGCTCCCATGTGGGCTTGGAGTAGCTGACCCATTTGACAATGTAGCGAAGAGCGCCACCTTGAAGGCGTTTAGAGTTGAGAACACTCTCAACTTCGTACTCTCAATCTCCTTCAATGACAATCGGAGGAGGTAGAGGATTTTAATGGCCTGGGACTGGTTCATATTTGCTTGCTGGTTCTAGTAGGGAGATGTGGAAGACTTGATGGATCTTCACAGAGCAGGGAAGCTTGAGTTTATATGCTCGAGTTCCGACTCTTACTAGAACCTTGAATGGACCGAGTCTCTTGTGATGAAGTTTCTTGGATGGCCTCTGAGTGCACAGGTTTCTGGCATTCAACCAAACTTTTTCTCCAACTTCTATCACAGGTGCTGGTTTTCTTGACTGATCTGCCGCTTCCTTCTGGCTTGCTTGTGCATAGGTGATTTCTGCCCTGTATAAGTCATGCGCTTCCTGTAGTCTGGTAGCGAGATGCTTGACACTTTCAGGGGTGTTTGACCTTCGCCTAAGGTCTATGTCTATCGCAAAGTGTGGGTGGTATCCGTAGTTTGCGTAGAATGGGCTAACTTTCATTGTTGCCGAAACTTGGTTGTTGTAGCTGAACTCTGCAAGGGGAAGCAGGGATGCCTAATCGTCCTGCTGATAATGGCAGTAGATCCATAGATACTGTTCTAGAACTAAGTTTGTTCTTTCTGTCTAACCATCTGTCTGGGGGTGGTATACCATGCTGAGATTGCTTTTGACTTTCAGAACCTTGTACAGGGATTTCCAGAATTCCGAAACAAACTGGGTACCACGGTTGGAGGTAATATCTTTTGGCAATCCGTGATTCTTCCATATATGATGTAGGTACAGAGTTGCTACATCTTCGCTTGTTGCTTTTTCTGTTTTAGGGATGTAGTGTGCCATTTTGGTTAGGCGATCCACTACTACAAGGATTGCATCATATTCCTTGCTTGCTGGCAATCCCACTATAAAGTCTATGGATACTGAATTCCAGGGCTTCTCAGGTATTTCCAAGGGTTTCAAAGTGCCGAAGGGTGCATGTCTGACAGGTTTCGCTCTCGTGCATGCTTTGCAATGCCTGATATATTGGCTGATGTATTTCTGCAATCCTGGCAAAAAATAGTTCCTTGTTACCAACTCATATGTTTTGGCTCTTCCTAGGTGTCCGGCGGCTATGTGATCATGGTTCTATCAGAGTACTTCCAGTTTTAGGTCTGGATCGTCAGGGATGCTGACTAGGTTGTTATACAATAACAACCCTTCCTTGATCATGTAATCTAATAGTTCCACATGTTTCAAAGATTTTCCTCCTCTCTGCAGGGCCTGCAGGATAGACTTTGTGGCAGGGTCCTTGTCATAAGACCTTTTGACTTTCTCTTCGAAATCTTGATTTCTCTCTACTTCTACTGTTGCTGAGAGAACATGCAGCTCTGGACTCGCTTGCAATGCAGGGTCCAAATGGTGGGGTTGGATGATCATCTATTCCTAATAAGCGAGGCATTCATCCCCTTCCTTCAGAAGATCTCCAGATCTTCTGGTTAAAGAATCAGGTATTCCTCCCTGTTTCCCTGGTTGGTAGCATATCTGGAAGTTGAACCTTAATAGGAACTCGGACCACCTTGCTTGTCGGCGGTTCAACGTTCTTTTGGTGATAAAGTACTCCAAGTTCTTGTGATCCGTTTTCACCTGAACTGGGAACTTTGAGTATGCAATGTGTCGCTCCCATTCTGTAAATACGAGAATGACTGCTAACAGTTCCTTATCATACATAGGGTAGTTGCACTGTGCGGGGTTGAACTTCTTGGAGAAGTATGCCACTGGGTGCAGAACTTATTTTCCATCCTCGTGCTAGAAGTTTTGGGAAAGGATGCCCGCTGCCACATGATCTGATGCATCCATTTCCACAATAACTAGTTTTTCTAGGTAGAAGTGTCTCAGGGTCAGCGCTGATGTGAATGCTTCTTTAAGGTTTATAAAGGCAGCATCTGCTTCCTTCGTCCATTCGAACTTTTGGTCCTTTTTCAGTAGCTTTGCGATTGCCGATACTACTCTTGAGTATCCTTTAATGAATCTCTGGTAGAAGTTTGTGAATCCTAGGAACATCTGAATATCCTTGATTGACTTTGGCTTTTCCTATTCAAGTACCACTTCTACCTTTCTGTTATCCATGGTGATGCCTTCTGGGGAGACGATATATCTGAGGAATTCTGTTTTTGTAACATGGAATTCACACTTCTCAGGTTTGCAATAAACTTTATTTTCCCCTAGCTTCTTCAAGACTGTCTGCAAATGGCTGATGTACTCTTCCAGGGTTTTCGAAAAGATCAATATGTCATCTAGATAGACAACACAGAAAACATCTAAATGATCTTTTAGAATGTCATTGATGAATGCTTGGAATGTTGCTGGTGCATTTGTGAGACCAAAGGGCATAACCTTATACTCATAATGACCATACCTGGTGCGGAATGCTGTCTTCTATTCCTCACCCTCTGTAATTTAGATTGAATTGTATACCTGTCTTAGATGTAACTTGGTGTAGACCTTTGCTTCTTTCAAATGCTGCAATGTTTCCTGGATCAACGGCAATGGATAGTGATTTTTGATCATGACTTATTGAGTCCCTGATAATCCACACATAGGCGGAGGGATCTATCCTTCTTTTTCACAAACAATATCGGTGCGCCAGCTGGAGACTGCGACTCCTGGATGAATCCTTTCGCTAGGTTTTCTTTCAGGTACTTCCTGAGCTCTTGCAGCTGTACCTCTGATAGCCCATAGGCAGGTAACCATGGTGGTTCATCTCCTTCAACCAGTGGAATCCTGTGATCGATTTTTTAGTGTGGTGGTAAAGCGTCCGCTTTCTCTTTATCAAAGAGGTGCAAGTATTCGTGGTACTCTCCTGGTACCAATTCCTCTGGCAGTATTGTTTCCAGTGTCTTCCCTTCCTTGATAGGTTCTGTAACACTAATGGTATACAGCTTGCTGTCTTTCCTTGCTGCTGTTTTCTCGAAGGGTACCGCTCCAATGGTGGTAATATCGATTCCACTCCTCCCTTCCTCTTCCAGGAATGTGAGTTGATTTCTCTTGAAATCCAATTGCGCTTGATGGTGTTGTAGCCACTGCAATCCTAACAGGATAGGATAGTCTGCTAACTTCATGATATAGAACAAGACTTGTTCCTTCCTTGATCTAACCTAGATTTCTGCTTTAGTGACCTTGGTGATTTTTCCACTGCTCGCTTGTCTTCCATCGACAACTGACAGGTTCCTTAGGGTTTCTAACTTTGACATAGCGAAACCGTTTCTTGGCGCAAATGTTTTGTCCATAAATGCGAAACCAGTTGCCCCTGTATCCAATAGGGCATAACACTTCACAGTGTTGTTCAACGTTGCTTGGACTATCAAATGTTCTCCTTCTGAAAACATTTCTGATTTTCCTGTTCTGGCGGCTTTCTGGGTAAGGCTTTGCCCTTGGGTTCTTCTCAGAGCTAGACCACCATCTAGTTCTAACTCTTGGAGTTTCCTGACTGGATTGTAATGGTTGCCACTTTCGCGCTAGTAGTCTTTAACTCCTTGCTGGTTTCCTTCTTTGGACAGTTCTTGGTGTAATGTCCCTCTTTTCTGCAATTGAAACATAAGCCTTTATTCTTGCAGTGATCCTTCTCTTCTTAAGTGATCTTTTCTTTTTCCTGGTGTTGTCCCTTCTGGCAGTAGGTGACGAACTTTTACTGTTTCTTGAAGCCTTGCTTATGCTGTTCTTCTCGGGGCTTGCTGGCAGGTTTCTCTTCCTTTTTTGGGATTGACTCAAGTTGACTCTCTAACTGGATACACAGTTGTGTGAACTCTGAGTATGTCTTAGGGAGGTTCAACTGGTGGGCCAGGGCTTCATGGACTTTTCCTTTTAGTCCTTTCTTGAATAGGAGTATCCTCATCCTGTCATCCTCAGGTAGATTGGCATTAAACGTGAGACCGTCAAAGTCTGCGCAGTACTCAGACATGTTCCCTTTCTGTCTAAGGTTTTCCAGTTGCTGGTAAGCTGTATTATCCTTGTCTGGATCATCATATGCCTTCCTCAAAGCTTCCTTGAATGCTGACCATGTTTCCTCAGGTGCTTTTTCATTCTTGGAGTTTTTCATCCTTCTGGCAATGTACCATTTTTGCACTGGTCCTTTCAAGAACGATGCTGCCCACTTAATCTTGTGGCCCTCATCTTCAAACCTATCCTCATTGACCTCGAAGGTGTCCACACACCTCGTGATGAATAGGTCTAGCTAGGTACAATCCTTCCCATCGAACACTTCAGGGTCCTTAAGCTTTGCTAGCTTAGGCATTTCTCATGCTTACTGTTGCTCCTATTCCAGTTTTTGTTGCAGGGTGTCAATCCTTAACTGGAGTGTGATCTGCTCTTGCCTTAGGTTCTCAAGTTGTTCACTTTCCAGTACTTGCTCCTTCTTAAGGTTTTCAATTTGTTACTGATCTGCAACTTGCTGTTGTTTCAGGTTCTCGATCTCTTGCTCCTGGTCAATACTAGAATTGTAGTGCTCTCTGATCCAGTCTCGGATCCTTTGATACTGTGGGACAGCTTGGCCTTTGTTGAGGTTGTAGATATCTTGCCAGAACTGTAGTTCTTCTAGGTCTGGGATAGGATATGCTTCCTCTATATCCTCAGGTAGGTCTGGAAGTTTTTGCCTGGTAGACATTGGCTAATGCCTATAACTCTTTGCTGATAGGAACTCGTCGATACTTGGATCTAGGACGCTGAGTAGGAGGATTCTGAGCTTGTCAAGCTGGACTGGGGTGACAGGGTGGTTCTGGTGTAGTACAACAAGATCATCTTTGTACAGATAGAGAACAATCTTATCTTCACTCTCCTGGTGTACCGGTTGTGTCTGGGAGAATAGTGACTTCAACTGCAAGGTTGTCAACCTTAAATTTCCTAAGATGTTCCAGGAATTTGAGGGCAGCGTCCTCCCCTTCCTCATCTAGCAGAAAACTTGAAGTTACGGTGTCAGTATCTGACCACAGGCACAAACATAGTACTGGTGCTTTTCCTGAGTCTGGTATGACTGTTACCACTTGCAGTATCTGGTACTCAGTGATTGAAGTAGACTCTGTCATTCCAATGGTTGTCGTAGCGATAGTCTTTGTAGAAGAATCCATGGATTTGCCCGTCGTAGTTTCTAATGCAGAAACCCTTTCTCCACTGTGGCCTGGTTGCCTTCTCAAGTTTCTGTTGCTCCCTAGTCTTGCAACACAGGTGGTGGTCGATAGGGTTGACTTTGCAACGGCAGATGCTGCACCAAACTTTCTGAGCTTTTGCCGGTCCCTCAGAAAATACCTTTGGTGGTGCTGGTCCCTGTACTAGCCTATCCTACACCTCTGGGCTGAAATGGACTCTACGATTCCTCTTCTGGGGGGTGGGATTTGCAGGTCTTTAGGTTCTTCTGCAGGAAGCAGGTTCTTGTCTTGTAGCAGCCTGGTGATTTCCTCGATAGTGAACTGGGGTTCCTCTCCTTGGAAGTTCCAGTTGACTGGGGATGACATCTAATGTCACCTGAACTCTCATGTATCTTCTTTGATGGTGATTTCTGAAAAGACGTAGTATAGTGTAAAGGATAACTCCTTCAGTGATACAACTGATACTCAGTCTGTATCGGGGTTTTGGGTAAATCAGGATAGAAGAAGATACACAACTCTGTAGAGGACTCAAGAGGTGTACATTGAGCAAGGCAATGAGGTGCTGAAGGTTTGTAGGAATAACTTTTTATTCCTCAGGGTGTATACTTAAGATACTGCGTAAAGAAGAAAGAGAAAGAAATACAGGACCGTGAGATTTCCTTCTCTTTTATACCAATCACCAAGAGTACTGCCTCCCTTCTAGAGCAGTCTCTATAAAACCTGTTTTTTCTACATGACCCTTTCCCATACATCATTCAACCTAAACACTGTTCTCATGACCTCCGCAAGGCAGACAGCTATACATGAGTGGCCGTACATGACCGAGTGATAATTCATGACTCATAATGTGGAATTCCAAAGAACACTACTGACAATAGGAAATATAAGGAGAATAGAACAAGTAGGAAAGTACATGACCACGGTTCATCACAATAATACAGCCAGGGCTTTGACTTTACTTTTCTTAATAACTTAAGCCTAGGTATTATCAGTTACTGGGGAGCTACTTGTAGCACAGCAGGAGAAGGGGAGGCAAGTAAGGAGAAATTATTCTTCACTGCCTTATCAGTTTTGGTTGTTTCTAACTGTAGCTTCTTGATAGATTCAGAGAGGGTGAGGTCAATATTGTAGGGCCTACTTTAGCTAAGGCTATAGTAGCTGTATTGTGAGTAGTAATATCTTCTAGTTTATTAAAATGAGTTTTGAGGGACTATTAGCTAGTAGTGATAGTATTAATAGCCTCCTATATCTTGTTCACAGAGGTAATGAGGGAAGGTAGTATAAGAGAGAAAAATTCCAACCATTTCAAGATAATATATGGTGACATAGTGCTACTCTACACTTAGTAGCCTAGGTGAGGAAGCAAGGGCCCAGTTAATACATTACTAGTGTCTCTTTCCCATTACCATAGATCAAAGTGCTGAGTAGTAGTAGGTACTAGTGAGTGTGACAGTGGTGGAGGCAACTAGGACTTATCTCTAAGGGGTCTACTTGGGTATCAATGAAGGCCAGCAAAGGCAGCAAATGTTTTAAGGTATAAGTATCCTGGTAGTTCTAAGGAAGGTAATCAATGGTTTAACCTGAGGTTAGGTTAAGCTAGTCTATAGACTCCTTACCCTATTGCTATATCTACCTGCATACCTTTGGGTATACTCAGGGTATCACACTTGGACATAAAAAAGGCAGGGGAAGCAATAAAAGTGGGAGCTACTAAACCTATGTTATATGCTCTTAGTTGAGTGTGATGCCCTAGTTCTTTTAGCATTAAAGTTGCTTAGGGAAGCTTAGAAACTCTACGCTTAGTAATCTTAGACTATACCTTATTTCATTGATTTCTAGTTTTCTTTATATAGTGCTTTATTTAGATCAGAGCTTATAAAGCTACTGATAATATAGGAGATGTTGGCTTCTTGCTACCTTATATCTAGTGTGATAGGATTAGGGGGAAAGGGGGGGGGGTAGGGGGGGGGTAGTTAACTATAAATGTTATAATATTATCATGATATTTTTTGATGCAAATACTAATAGCTAGGGGCTAAGAATGTAGGGGGTAGTATGAAGGTATGAAGGAGCCTGATAGGAAGAAGAGGAGGATTAAGTTAATTTATACTTTTCTGGTTATTTCTTTTTCTCTTTTTTCCTATTCCTATAGCTTCTATTCATATCTTTATTCTATTCTTTTTTCTTTTTTTCTTCATTTCTTTCTTTTATCCATCTTATGTAGTTAGCTCTAATCTGATAGAAGAATATATATGCCCTACTATAGAGGAGGATATAAAACTATATTAGGGAAAAATTGAAACATCATCATTATTATCATTATCTTACTAAACACACTTATAGTAACTGTAACTACTAGATTAAAGGCTACCAATGCAAGTACACCACCCTCAAATACATTAACTATGAAGGTACCCCTGCTACTAATAACATATATTGCACTACTTATATTGCTACTACTAGAAGAGATAATGTTATAAGCCTTAGGACCTAGCTGAGCATAAGGAAGAAATAAAATCCTAAATTCTACACCCCCTCTCCTTCTTATTTCTTTTATTGAATAGGAGAACTTTAGTCAACTCTTGGTGTATTCTCTGTAATATATAATACTTTTCCCTTTTATAGTATACTTTGTGTTTTTGCTTTTCCCTATTTCTTTTTATAGGTATTATAAGGTTTACCTTCTTACAGTGAAAGGATAGGATCCCCTTACTCTTCCCTACATTCCTTAGTTTCTGTTAGGCTTATTCCTTTCCCTTACATATAATAGGTATCTCTCAGTTTGCTATATTATTTTGTCTTTCCCTCTTACCTCCCTTTACTTGTTTACTATTATACTATCTTTCTGATTGCTCTTACTTCTACTACTTTTAGGGCTTATTTATGAATATTTTTTATTGTTGTATATTTTGTCATATTATATCTACATGGGATATATGCAGAGCTTATACCTAGAAATAATACGACATGATAGAATCAAAAAAAGAAGAGAAAAAAAGAAGTTACATGTAGATGTTATACATAGAAATAATTAATATGACTTAAACAAAAAAAAAAAAAAAATTACCTAAGACTAGTTAAGAATCTCCTACTCCTAGTTACCTTATCCTATACTATAACCTGTACCCTATATAGGATCTATCCTCTCATTAGCTTTATAACCATTAATTCTTAGGTATTCTATTCTCAGATTTTATAGGAGGGGTACTTAGGCCCTTAGAATACTCATTAAGAATCATATAAACCTTTAGGGTAAAGTCTCATTTAGATAACAATAACCTACCCTTTAGTAGTTAGCTTAAAAATGTAGGTCCTATAATAAACCCTAAAAAACTCTATCCAAGATACCCTTATTTCTAGTACCTACTTAGAATGTAGTGATAATCTAAAAAATTTCACCATCAGTTATACTAATTACATAATCAAGTAATAACATAGCTTATAAGTAATATATATATGATAACTCTCCTATAATGATATATAATTTTCCCTTGTTATTCTTCCTTTAGTAGGAATTATTAGGTAATAAGATATACTATACTTAGGTTTTCCTTTTAGTCCTTGTACCTTTCTCTTTCTAAAACTTTTTCATTTGTCTTTCTTTTCTTTTTATAGTAGGGTAAAATACCAGAGTTTAGGACTATATACAGATAAGCTAGGGTTTGGTAAAGATAATTTATAGAGGATCTATAAAGTATAGAATCTACTATTTATAGGTGAGAATAGTCTAGTGGTATAGCTGTCCTAGCATTGTTATATAGTAATGTATAATGTTGTAGGTTCAAATCCTACTCATGCCATACCTAAATACTATAATTTCCTAGTTGGTTGGGGGGTTTTGTAGTATAAGCAACTTTTCCCTAACTATTATAAACACCAGTAGTAGTTATCCTACAGATACCTAGCCTATGCTATGATAGAGCTTATACTTATATTGTCAACATGTGAGTATTACCATCTCTACCCTTCACTATTGTATTAAGCACTCTAGAGTAATATCCTCTATAATATAACCTTATGGTATAGCATAGTATGGTATGGCTTTGCCATTAACCTTGACTAAGCTTAAGAAGTTATCCCTATGCTTACTATATGATTGGGTATTAGCATGATATAATATTGGCCTAGTCAGTGATAAGGTCATGATCAGGTAATCGGACTCATATCGTGAGAGACTAGCACTAAATAGGAGTAAGGCCTATGAGAGTGTTATATAATCATAGTCAGATAGAGTACTAATCGTGACCTATCCTTTCTAGATTCTTCTATAGGTATTGATAATTAGGAATCAAAGAATGGTCTAGATTATGAGATGGTTCTTTAGGGTTCTATCTCATTTATCATCTCTTTATTACCTTAGGTAAAGGAAGTTATATTTAAGCACATACCTTTTCTAGGTCTTTCTCTTTTCCTTCCTTCCTTCTTTAGTATCTAGCTAACTGGTCTTTTCTGTAATCACCATTGTGAAAGCCTTTAAGTTATCTTTGAGCCTTAAAGAATATATTCATTCTTCTCTCTTTACTCTTGAAGTCTACCCTAATCTTGTAGGAAAGATATCATTTCAGTTAAGCTTTTCTTTAGCTAAGATATCTAAGTTCACTCAGTAATGTTTGCAAAGTATGCCTAAGGTATCTTTACTGAAGTCCTTATGATCTATATAGGGTGATCTATCACACTAACCATACATGGTTCCCTAAATACTATTTAAGTCTATGTTAGCGAATAAAACTAATGATTACAAGGGCTATATGAAGGTTACCCTGATATTGCTTAGTAAGTATTGCTCCTATGTATGTAGCTATGTCTTTGTCATTAATTAGATATATACACCCTATCTATACAATAGTAACTCAAGGAAAAGAAGAAGTTATAGTCTCCCTTACCTTAAATTGAAATAAATAATCATCATTATCATTTTCCTTTAGGGATTCTCTACTTCTATTATTAGTATATACCTTTATAGTGTAATGGGAGACTTATTCAGGATGTAGATATAGGTATAGGCACAAGAAGCTTTGCAAGAGGGTCTTAGTAAGTGAACTCAGATATCTTAACTGGCAAGTTAGAACTGCTTATATTTCTACCTTTATCGAGGAGTCAAGAGAAGATAGAGAATTTATTGAAGAGAAACAAAATATATTCTTAAGGCTCAAGGATAGTACAAGACTTGAGATAATGGCTAGAGAGAGAAGAAGAAGAAACAAAACACATCGCTCAGGGGGAGGGGGAAATTCATTTTTATTTTATCTTTACGACCCCGCTAGGGGTCATATAAAGAACCTCCGCTTGCAGCTTTGTCAAGCTATGATGGAGGTAGAAGACAGCTGACCTAATGTCGGTAGTGTGTCCTATGGTTTACAGATAAAATACAGGCTTATTCCCAAATCCTCCTCGCTTACACGCAATAAACTAATGAAGAAATGGGGCGGAAAGGAAAGAGCGGCGGGGGAAAGCAAAAACCACAAAAGAAAATGCAACTGGCACAAAAGCGACTACCCAGTCTGTCAAAACTGCAGAAAAACTTTAGGCGCAAAGGAAAAAGAAAAGTCTGGGGAACCCCTTTCCCATCTCCAGTGAGGTGAACCTTACAACAACCGGAAGGAATCGAGGTACTAGCGAAGAACACTAACCAAAGGAAAAGGGAAGAGAAAAAAAACACATCGCTCAGGGGGGGGGAATTCATTTTCATTTTATCTTTACGACCCCGCTAGGGGTTATCTAAAACAACCTCTGCTTGCAGCTATGGAAAGCTATGGTGCGAGGTAAAAAGACAGCTGAACTAATGCCGGTAGCGTGTCCTACGGTTTACAGATAAAATACAGGTTTGTTCCTGAATCCTCCTCGCTTACACGTAATAAACTAAGGAAGAGACAGGGCAGAAAGGAAAGAACGGTGGGGGAAAGTAAAACTCAGAAAAGAAACGCGACCAGCACAAACGCGATAACCCAGTACGTCAAAACAGCAAAGAGACTTTAAGCGAATATGAAAAACAAAAGCCCAGGGAACCCCTTTCCCATCTCCAGCGAGGTAAACCTTACAACAACCAGAAGGAATCGAGCCAAAAGCAGAAAACACTAACCAAAGAAAAAGGAAAGGGAAAGGACAGAGGAGAAAACACAAGCCAAACTTACGAAGCTCTTACACAAAGGGAACAACAACAGCAAAAGGAAATGGAACGACGAGGGGCCCTAAGTCTCTATTCCCTCTTCCATTATAACATGCAGGTTCTCCACTCGCTTGTTATTATTGGCCAAGGCTTGTAAATAAATGGGGCAAAGGGGATCGTTGGCGGGGTAGGCGGCATCGCAATTAGCGCACTTAAGCACTGTGTGCTCGCATTGTCGTCCGCGGCATTTACACTCTATGTTGCCACAGAAGTGCTCAAAGATGGCGTGGGGTCCAGCGCAGATATGGCAGTGGGGGGAGAATGTACACTTCAGTTGGTGATGACCAAAGCGGCAGCAGCGGGAGCACTGAGTTGCCTTTGAGAAGGCGATGTAGGGGTTGGTACGACGGTTCTTATTAAGGATGGTCAGGCCTTGAGAGATGCGGTAGTGGTTATTGTTCACCACCACAGTTATGACAATATAGGAGGCGGGTTTGCCGACGAGCTTGTCCTTTGAAGTGAGCCAGCGGGGGGTCTGGGCGAGGACAACACCTTAGTTGAATGTCTCGATTTCCTTTCGGATGAGCGACATGTGTTCGACATCAGAGGTGTTGAGAATAGGGGTTGGCACGTTATACACAATGTACTTCTTATGTAGGAAGTTTCGGCGGAGGCCAGTGGTGGTGGGGAAGAACTTGCGGATAGCTTCTTTGATAGTCGGCTTGTATGCAAGGACTTGCTGGGCGGTGGTGTTCTCCATGACAGAGAGGAAGACATTCGAGGCACTGGCCTTTCTGACAGATTAGATGCGGCAAGCAGAGGGGGCTTTCTTATCAACTAGTGCAGCATTGACAGTGTCCCAAACAGCGATTCGGTTAAACTCGGGGACTTCTCCCTCGAGATTGATGATTATTTCTCACTCCCTCTTGGTCAGGTACTTTGGGGTAGGAGGAGTGGTAGCAGTCTGGGTCGGTGTAGCTGTGGCTTTGCCTTTGTTTTTCTTCACCACCTGAGCCCAGGTGTTATCAGTAGCAGCAGGGGGTGCCACAGGTAGTACATTATGAGTAGGGGGGGTAGAGAGGGAAGAAGAAATCTTCTTCACCGCTTTTGCAGTTTTGGACGTTTCTGACCGTAACTTTTTTATGGAATCGGAGAGGACCATGTCAACTTCGGTGGGACCTGCCTTAGCCAAGGCTGTAGCAGTTACGTTGTGGGTGGTAATAGCCTCGTGTTCATTAAAACGAGCTTCAAGAGACTGTTGGCCAGTAACGATGGTAGTAACTGCTTCCTGGATTTTGTTTATCGAGGCCAGGAGAGATGGAAGGGTTTGGGTGTAGAACTGGAGGTTACAGTATCTGATGTACAGGTCACCGATAAGGGGTGCGGTGTGCATTGAGATAACGTCACCCATTCCAGGTTTGTTCTTGACAGTAGGGGAGATGCCGGACGCCTCGAACGAGGAGAACATTGCTTTCATAGTGGCGGCTTCATCCCTTGCCTCTTG
>JABYPW010001306.1:0-16307 GCA_016880775.1 Phymatotrichopsis omnivora
CACCCCCCCCCCCCTTTTTTTTTTTTTTTTTTTTTTTGTCTGGTTTCCTGTGTACGTGATAGAGGTCTTCACCGCACCGTTTTTCCTCCGTAAAAATGTTTGTAGCGCTGCGAAGCAAGTGTAGAGTTTGTGCCAGAATCTTGAAACTGACTTCCAATTTTTTTCGCACGAGAAATCATAGCAATACATTTTTTGTTAACAGCATTATCGCATGTCACCTTCGCAACAGCTTTAAACAATGTCGCAAAATAGAGGGACCTTTGACAAATGGATGTGCTGAAATTCTGTGTAAGGCGAAAAAAACAGTCATAAAGGCCAAGTACCCCACATGACTTACCTGTACATGTGCATGTGCACATTAAGCACATGATCAAATGAGTATATCAAATACAGTACACAAGTGCAAAGTATTTATAGATATCCCCAGAATTTGGGAATATGGTATCGAGTATAGTATTTGAACCACTTGATTGCAAACCCAAATAACTATTTTTGGCTGTACCGAGTACATGTAAACCCAAAAATGCCCGAAGTAACCGTGTAGCCTTGATTATTTTATCGGCGATTGAAGAACATGCATGCATCATTGTTCCAGAGACTTTGCCAACAATGTTTTGGAGCGGACTAGGCGAAGGGCTGGGTAGATACCTATCTTCATTGCTTTTTTGGGCAGTTCGTAGGCCAAAGATTTAGTTGATCGGGTTCTCTCTTTTCGGAGTTTATTTCTAATCAAGATGAAAATACAGTAGAAAATTTTCATAGCCATCGGCAAACACAACGGTGTAAGCGCTAAAATGGATTAATGACAACAGAAACTACTTTCACTTGGTAAATCAAGGATTTGTCCTTGTCAGAAACAGTTGCTTGCAGCTGGCGGGCAAAGTGCACGTCTCACACTGAGTTAGGCAATGGGGCAAACCATTCACCGGGTTCATAGTAGTACATGTACTCATGTACATTACGTGTACACGTACATACTTTTTTTCTCGGGTCGACACCTTTGGTGGTCAGCTATTAAGACATGGAAAAGTTGCGCCCACATGGTTTAGACGCCAAGCCCAATTAAAAATTCCATAGGAACAGTAATATTATGCCTTCGGTTGCATGCGCTTGGGATCCTCAATACCCTAGTCTGGAATTCCAACAATTTAATCCTTCGCAATCATGTTTTTTTCCTCTCTCCTCTTTTTTTTTTTTTTTTTTTTTTTTTTGCAAAATCAACTGAATAAATAAAAAATAAATAAATACATGAATAAAAAATACTGAGATAGGAGTGGATGCGAGGTTTCTGTGCCTTGACCGATGACAGCCATGGAGATCATTCCGGGCGTTGTACTAGGGTATGGAAAAAAGTTATCGCAATGCGGTAGTGGCGAAGTCACTGCGCCTGAGTGGATGAGTAACTTCGCCACTGCCAAGACGGGATCATTTATTGTTGTACATGTAACCGAGTACTCCGTCGCTACATATGTAACGAGGGGGAAAAAAAATGAGGGGTACACAGCAATAAAATTAGGTTCTCGTGCGTACATATACCCAATCGGCCATGATACTTCTCATTCACCCCACATACTCATGCCAGCGCTCGCCATTGCGTGTGCCACCTGAAAAAAAGTTGGGACTGAGGGGTCTGAATGCACTCGCGAAAACTCTGGAGTGAGAACGCCTTAAGTAATTTCCTAGTACTAGAAAGGAGAGAAGCTATACTTGGATCTGCCTAGCTTTAGAAACTAAGCTTCCTGGAGTTTCTCTCAACCAAAAATTATTTTCCCGACGTCTCTGTTACCAGAGGATTTGCGGTTGACGCTGAGGCCTCGCCGCCCCAACTTTTTTGCAATAGACACACATACATGTACATGCATGTAACTAGACACTGAGACGTTGCTACAAAGCCAACTGATGGTGAACACGAACCCCTTGCGTTGAAAATTGAAATGCACATTTTGTATTTGCACATGCACAGCAAAACCCCCTTTAATTCCAGCCCTCCCATACCTATCCTGTTTCCAGGATTTCCAGACCACCGAATCGGTGCTCTATGATGGGGAAAACGTGTCTAACTTCCAGACCCCTCTTAGTTCTAACTTCCAGGCAAGTTCGCCTCTAACTTCCAGAATTAATAAGCACTTGGCATATGACTAAGCATAGAAAAGGAAAAGTAAGGCTACCATATACATATGTATGTACATGTGCATGTATGTATGTCTGAAAGCCAGTACACGTAGCAGACGGCTAGAATTCATGGCGTCTAGCCAACAGGTGAGCTTTTACGCTCGCTACGAAGTCTTGAAAAGCTTTAATTGCAGAAAAAGGTTGAGGAGCCTACAGTTCAAAGTTCAATTTTGGGTTCCTTTTCGATTACCGGGTCTTGGATTTTTTTTTTTTTTTTTATTTATTTTAATTTTTTTGCTCTTAAGGATGCTTTATTAACTTATTTATTTTTCGTTCATGATTGGCGTTCTTATTGTTATTTATATTTTTTAGGTTGTGGGCGGTGTTTTCTTCGCTGTTTTGGTTTTTTTGTTTGTGATTAATGCTCTCTTTGTTTTTATTTTTTGGTTATGAGTTGCTCTTCCTTTTACCACTATTTTTTTTTTTTTTGTTATTTACTTATAGATTCTTGGACTTACTATCGTCGTTTTCTCAAACTTTAAGTTGTCTTTCGGTCATTGTTTCGTTTCAATTTTCGGTTCTTGGCGTGCCAAGAACTTCTCCTATTTCCATATCCAGTTTTCTCCGACCACCGACCACCTGGAATAAGAGGGTTTCACTGTATTTGATTGTGTCATGTGCATGCGCGTACCTTCCCGAATCATTGACGTGTCCATGGGGTCTAAAAACGCCATATGGGCGATTGAGAACATTGCCTCGGCGATATTTAGTCTGCGTCGAATACCAACATATCAAATCACTAGCCACGTGACTTTTTGAGTGCGACAAACCTGGAATTGTATCCTAAAGAAGCAAAAGAGTGATCAGAAAGGGTTTTGTTTAATGTGAAACTAACCAAGTTCGGGTTTTGAATTAAGAAGCAGCCACCAAAACGCATGACAATCTAGATTTTTTTTTTTTTTTTTTTTTAAACTGACGAATAACTGTGCCGCGGCATGACGTCAATCCCCTTTCGCTCTCCTGGTGCAGTATGTAGTGCAGTGACCAGCGAAATCGTTTTTTACATGGTTGTATGTTGTGTATTTATCAGTGCAGAGTAAGCGATGCACTTTCCTAATAGATGCGTGATGGACATCCATGTAAACGTCTTACTAATGTAGAGTATCGTTTACTAATGTAGAGTATCGTTTACTAATGTAGAGTATCGTATACTAATGTAGAGTATCGTATACTAATGTAGAGTATCGTATACTAATGTAGAGTATCGTTTACTAATGTAGAGTATCGTACATACCAACAGAGTGTCTACCATGGAAATGACTAGATGCTTACGAGAGCTCATGGTACTCGAACGTTTGATATCGTTGCCGTACCGGGTGTTTTGTACCCCGCATCGAACAACGCGGAAAAAGCCTAATGACTAGGTTAGGAAAACGGCTAAGGGCTTACAATGGGTGAATTGTAACATGCGACTTGATAGCTTATCTTATCAACGCCGAAATAAGTTATCTAGTCCCGCAAGCAATAAAAATCTACTCATTCACATTAACGGCCGTGGGGTACACTCACCCTCCTGATACCGACTCTTGAGATTTGATTATACTTGCGAATGAAAAGTGTTCACACCTTCTCCACATCCGTGTACCGTACATGTACACGTGACTATGTATATGTGTAGATGTCACCGACAACAAAAAGTTTGTGTTCGCCGGCAATGTCGCACAATCGGAAGCAACTGCTGACCCCAGTAAGTCATACGAGCTTTCCGAAAAACCTAACGCCCGGTTTCACTCCAGATACCCTCCCATGCCTGAGCTGCGGTAAGCACACTGATTATCCGCCTTGATTACAATATTGCCATTTATCACCCAAAGCTACGGATCAGGAACCCGGAACCAAAATATCGCACCGTAGAACCCCTGGTAACGTGCAGCAGATAACGATAACGCGGCGTGTTCGATAGCTCCTGTTACGATTTCTATTTGAAATCTAAAAGTATTTTGTAAGTCATCTCTGGGAGCCTCTCTTGGGGGGGTATCATGGTAGTACAACTGCACATACGAAGTCAAATTAGGTAGGTCTCAGTGATACATAGACGCACTTTTGCGACAACTCGGCGATTCTGATATGCGATTGAAAGCATGTTTCACAAGGTGTGAATCCGGAAAACTATGCAATAAGGGCAATAAATTTGAGCTTTCGGGTCTGCACCTTTTATTGCTGGTCTCACACCCACAATGAGATGGCGAGGCATACCGCATTTTTTCTGAGACTTTGTCTTGCACACATAAGCCCAGTCAGACTAAAGTAGTGCAGGACAATTCAATGTGACAATCCTCAAAAAAGCTATCGGCTTGATACGTTCAATTTCCTGATGAGCTTTTTTTCAACTCTAATCCGTTTTCAGACCGATACCCACGGCCTCTGCAGCGCATATATAAAGGCCATGCTCCACCGCGCATATGTCCCACTCGATATCTCGCACTTCCGTCAGGCGTAGCTAACATGGCGGCAAAGATAATGAAAATAGCAACTGCAATTGCGTGTTTTCTAACGGTCGCCATCGCAAACCCGTTAGGCCATCCGGTCACACTCGAGACCCGAACTGCTCTCGATTCCGGGATTGCCAATATCCATGTGCGAACGGAAGTGCCTTTGAGTGGTTCCGTACAAATCACCTATGGCTCCTGCGATTCCCGTTCACCGGAACACTCGGATCATCAAGTTGTAACTGATGTGAAAGCGTCGAATTCGTTCAGGCTTTTATGGAGAATTCCAGATGAAGCAACAGAGAGTGGATGCCTTTCTGCTTGGGATGTTAGCACAGGGGTGTTGCTAGGACGAAGCGAAGCCGTAACGATAGCGAAAAGTAGGAAGCGGAAGCTTATGAGGAAAGATGATACAGTGTCTATTGCTATGAATAATGCGAGTGGGTTTGACGTGGAAGGGCCCTGGTTTGATGGAGTTGCTTATTTGGAAGGAAAAAATATGAGCGAGATTGATGTGCAAAATGCAAAGGGTAAAAGTGGGTACAAATTCATATTTACCATCCGGCCTGTTGTGTTTTCAGTGTGTAATCTAACAGATTGATAATCTAGAGATTGGTATCATCGGAGGTGGTATGAGCGGTCTTATGACAGGTGTATGGAATATTCAATTAACCTTCGTTTATATCAATATTAATGCAATCAACTGATATCATTGCCTAGCTTCTCCTCGATTCCGTGGGATTTCACGATTATGAAATTATAGAGGCCTCTGAGCGTGTTGGAGGGTAAGTCATCAATCCACCTCTTATCGCGGAATATATTTTTAACTTCGTACTCGTATAGGCGTGTGCGAACTGTATACCTTGAAGGAGGGCCAGAAGATTATCAATATCAAGGTAGAATCTGTTTATGAGGATTTGATTTTACGGCAGCTAATGTCATACGACTTGATAGAGATGGGTCCTATGCGGTGTAAGTGTCTTACGGTTTGAACAAAAATTCGAAAAAAAAAAAAAAAAAAAACTTTCATTGACTGTTCAACCATTTAAAGTTCCAGAGAGAATTAGATATGCTACCACAAACGAGACATTAGAGATAAACGATCACCGGATCGTATTTCAACTCGCCGAAACTCTGAACATACTGAATAAAAACGACCCTAGTGTAGCAGTCAATTTTATACCATGGATTCAGCAGAGCCCCAATCTTCCTTACTATTTCAATGGCATAAGGAAACCCGATGGAAGCGTCCCAACTGTGAGTATTTATCAACTCGAAGTTCTTGCTACCCCAAAAAATTTGCTAATTTCCAATATGCTTTAACAAGGTAACGGAAGTGGCCCAAAATTCGAACTACACTTTGCAAACTCCAGCAAATCCACAGCTAGAAGAGGCCGAGGCTAAACTTGAAGAAGTCTTTTACAACCCACAAACACTTGCATCCATGGCGCAAAATGTGTACAGGGCACACAAGCAATTTCTTGGTACGTGTTTCAATCTCGACCTAGCCTTATATTAACCTTCAATTTCCTGACTTATTTTGATATTCGATAAGATGAGGGCTGGGATCACTGGTCCGAGTTTGCTTACTTGCACAACATGCTTGGTTATGATCTAAATATCACTGATTTGGCCGGGGGTGGATTTACTTCTTTTTGGGTTTCCATGTAAGCGGTGATGATATATAACCAAACTTTGATGTATCGGCTGATCGTTCTATGTAGGTACGACAACGTTTATTTCTCCGCTACTACATGGAGCACCATCGACAAAGGTACGTTAATAATTTAGATCTGTTATATATCTCTATATTCACCTTTTCTCTCATAGGCCTCAATCGTCTGCCGAACGCCTTTGTACCATTGATAGGTGATCGAATACATTTCGGCCGCAGGGTAGAAAGAATTGATTACCTCGGGGATAAAGGGAAGGTAAAAGTCTCTTGGAGACATAATTTCAAGGATAAGGAACTTCAAAAACAGGAGTTCGATTATGTATTCGTTACCGCGCCGTTCACTCAGGTCCGTAGATGGCGTCTACCTAGTAAGTTAACCGCATAACGGCCATTTAGCCATATTTGAATCTTCCTAACAACATATCATAGCTTTTTCAAGTGTTTTGACGAGGGCAATCAACCGTCTTGCATATACCAACGCTTGCAAGGTAAGGCAGTCGACCATTTTCCCCCCTGCTTTGCAAAACGTGATAATTAACTATTTTTTCTCTTTCCATTTCTTTTTTTATTGGGAGTAGGTCGCTCTTCAATTTTCCACAAGATTCTGGGAACAACTCGAAAACCCTATTTTTGGTGGTTGCACTACCACGGATATCCCATGTAAGAAGTCGCAATTCAAACAACGGACCCCAAGCTAAGATGATACACGCAGCTGTCGGTTCTATCTGCTACCCTTCCTACCAACTAAACCGCACTGGCCCCGGTGTATTACTAGCGAGCTACATCAGCGGTGATTGGGGTCAAAGACTTGCTGGTTTGTCTGAAGAAGAGCATGTTCATTACGTATTGAGCGCAATAGCGGAAATCCACGGAGAAGAAATTCTCCAGTTGTATACTGGAAGGTAGGCATCCCTATGAAAAATTTCGGAGGAGAAAGTCATGAAATTAACTATCTTTGAAGATACGATCGCCAATGCTGGATTCTCGATGAGAATATTGCGGCATCATGGGCAGCGCCAACTATTGGCCAACATGAGTTGTATATCCCGTCTTATTTCCAAACCGAGAATAATGTAAAATTTCCTTTTTCCACTCTTTCACAGTATATTGCTATATACTGAAATTTTGTTATTTAGGTAATTTTTATCGGCGAACACACATCGTATACCCATGCTTGGATTGCATCTGCTCTCGAGTCGGCGGTGAGAGGGACTACACAGCTGTTGTTGGAACTTGGATTAGTCGATGAAGCGAAGAACATTACCAAGACTTGGATGGGTAGATGGTAGGGGAATCGTTTACTTGGATCAGCTTATGGGATGTACTAATTTTTTTTTTGTAGGATGACGGTTTGATTTACTAGCACACTTCTTGTTCGAGGCTAGATTTTTTAGAACGTTTTTCGATACCACTTTAGTAATTTCGAGTCCGTGTTTATTCGGGTCCGTTTTAATATCATTTTTAAATAATCATTTCCTCGTAGTATTCGGCTACCGAAATATAATTGAAATTCAAACTCAAAAACATATGGCCTGTTTATTCCATTTTCTACCTCAATTATTCGGAGCATTTAAAAATCGAGTGATAGCCAATGATCTTGCAGTGTGAAATTGCTTTAGCGACGGCTGCGGAGGCCAATGATCATGAAAATGATTCATAGAAAGAAAAAAAAAAATTTCTTTTCTTGTTTGGAGGGGTTTTTCCAACATAAATAACAATAACCATAATAACTAATACCATCAAAACGAAAGGTATAGTTGATCTATCCTAAATAATGATACAGCACAATTATTCTATCAAAAAAATTCCTCTATCTTAGCACATATTTCCCCCCCCCCCAGAAGTCGGAAACACCCAGGGAGAAGCCACTCCCCGGACGATGCAATACAAAAAAAGAAAAATTATGAGGAAGTGGTGGTTTGGTTGTGACCGTCTTCAAAAATGTCGGTTTGGGCACCGTCGGGAAAGCCATATCCGGAGCTATACGTCGGCGCAAAGTGGCCAGGCTCGAACATGTTGTTGCCTTCAAGGTTCTTCCAGTACATAGGCGACTTTGCTCCTCTAATGCATTTACTTTCGTCTCCTTCGCAATTTACGGGGGCGACAGGTTTGCCGAGGGTTGCTGTGTTGCTAGCGTTCGTAACGTTACAGACGAAAGGAACCATGTACTGCCAAATAGAAATGTCATTATTTTTTTTTTTTTTTTTCAAGGATATAATAATGAAGAGGAGTGATTGGAGAAAACTCACCATCTGATCAGTGCCTCCGATAGACTTGTGAATCCTGTGTGCCACCAAAAGGTAATTCATCAGCATTCTTCCACATTCAAAATACTAAATCCGAAACTCGCAATCGAGAAGAAAAGGTGAACAAACCAAAACCTGCAAATCATTGAAAATATCGTTAGTAACGGTAATCACTGACAATATAACAAAATAATAGAATCCAGGTTCTTACCAAGAGCACATGCACTTATTGTTTGGGCATGCAGGGAGATCCGGAACAGCGAAAGTCTCAAGTTGGCGAGCAGGACTGTCGTGGACAACGGAGAAAATGACGAAATCCTCAGGCCTTACATCATACTGGCTGGATTTATATGCAATGGCGAGAGCACTTCCGGCAACGTCCGTACGAGTTGGCGCATGCATATCTGTAAGACTCGAATTAGAAACCGCATCGAGCCATCGAAATATCTATCAAGGAAATTTTTCTACTTACTTCCCCATGCATTTTCATTAAGCCATGGGTCTGGTGCTTCAGTTGGGTTTGGGAGCAGGCCACGTCCGAGACTGGTGTGTGCCTTATTGGAAGACATTTCAACTTGTACGTGTCCATTGGCGGGAAGTTCGAAAACCTCTCCGTCTTCCGGAGGATTGTCAAGGTTTCCGTGCCACCACCTAAATTACACGTATCAGCGGTATGAACTTTTCCAAACGGGGGAATGCATAAAAAAGTGTTCAATGCAACATCCTCAAGAAAATCTATAGAGCTTACCATTGATTGAAAGTGTAGTCTTGAAGCGGTTGACTAGCATTATCGCTATTAATGTTTGTAGGGTCAAGTCCAAACATAGAAGATGTCCAGATTGCTAAATGTGCGTGCGAAGTTGAGAGCTGCGATAGCACAACAGGAAGTAAGACCGCAAAATTCCGAACAATGGCCATTTTCACTTATTTCGTCGAAATATTGCTCAAGGGTATGTTTACTGGTACAAGGAGTTTAAAAGAAGGTAAAATCGGACTCGATCTGTAATGTATAAGCAGAAATATCCTGGGGGTGGGATCCCAGAGGATTTTTATATTCAAAGAGCCTGTCGTTTACGGTATATCCCGTGATTTCGGAATTAATTATTGGTCGCTTGTAAGCTTAGGACAAGCGGCAAATGTTTCAGCAGTTCTTGAATAAATTCTGAGGGAGATTGGCTCTCTGAAACTATCAAGGGTAAACCTTCTGTGGAGATGTTCTCCTTATTGTCAGACTTACTTAGATATACCCGTTTTCTTACAATATACACTCTAACAAGCGAGGCTGAGCGGCTTCCACGGCGCCTATTCCTCTTCAAAAAAGGAAAACCGTTCTTTTCGTGTTGCACAAACTTCACAAGCATATGCTGGGATATGGTACATACATGGATGCAATTATATATCAAATTAGTAACGTCCCTAGGTATGAAGGTGTAAAGTTCAGTGCAATGTCATGAAAAGCGCTGCTAAATACCAGTGGAACAATTGCGATTAATGCGATTGATTCTGACAGTGAATATAAGGTTCGCGAGTTTTCCCGAGCCCCCTCCGCAATATTGAATGTCCGTGTTTCCGCATCGCTGGGAAAGTCGCGGCAATCATGGTTAATTCAACCCTTCAACCAATGGTTATTATCCGAGCGACGCCAATTCCGTGGCAGTGGTTGAGGCAGCCAAGGTTCTCCGATTCTCGGCTGGGAGTGCTGGAAGCCGAGATGGGCTATCCGCTAATTGTAAGGCTGTTAAACACGTGTAAATGACACCATAGACGAGCACATATATGTACATTTACATTTACGTTTACATGTAGAGTACCCTATACGTGAGCTCGACGTGAGTGTGTATTCCTCTGCTATCGCCTGGCGAAGCGCTCACGCAAGAGAAGTATTATTATCGCCGGATCACTGAGAAGATAGTCAATTGAATATGTATGTAGTGGCAAGTTGCATGGCCTCTCGGTCAGCCACGTGGACACAAAAATAATATCGAATACATAGATTGAATAGCAGTGTGCTGTACAGAGTGCCATTTTGGTACCATTTTCGAAAAACCGAAAAACGACCGAAAGCGAGTTCATGGAAGTGCCTTCAGAACCAGTTTTACACCGTTACGAGCATTTCTAGAAACTTTCCTCGCCATTTGGGTCTTTCAAAATTGATGGAGAAACGGTTTTTCAGAAATTCCATTGAAAGGGCACCTTGAACACTAGTGATCCAGCATTACGGCTGTAAAATGTGGAAGCTTACTATGCGCAGGTAACAGAGCGTAAAACAAGTGACAACTTTTGTGGGATGGCACCCAGGCGTAAGCGAAGATTGACACAAACAGAGACTTAGCAAGTTCAACCGTGTGGAGATGTATTTTTTGCGTGAATGTATGGATTTGTTAACCTCGCTGTCGGTATCTTTCCGTGCAAAGACTACCTTCATTATTCGGAACTCGGTGAAATAACTTAGTTTAGGCTTCACTCGGCTGGGGAGGTGTCTATTTGGGCGTGGCGGTGTTTCAATTTTGTGAGGACTTGACTTGTATAGAATTCACGCTCACCTCATTTACCAGGATAAGTCTTCCTAGCGTACAAGGCGCTGAAAACCTCCAACAAATCCGTCCTAGACTCGGGAGAAGGGAAAAAAGAAAGAAAAAAAAAAAAAAAAGCGCAAAAAGTTATCCGGAATCATCGTTGGAAGGATGCGGTTGTGGCGGCATCATGAACCGTGTTGGGCAGTATTATATAATCCTCCACTCAACTCTCCGGCGGTTCTGCGGGAGATTTTCCGCAGAGCCTCAATTCCAACCCGCGGGAAGTCGGGGCATCGGGGCATCGGCGGAGAGTAATATCGGTATTTTCGACCTTGAATTTAATGTTGTAGGGAAACGAAAACCGGGGAACAGTAAACACCGGCGAAATGATGAGAATAAATTTTAACCCTCAAAATTGTGCTAAAGTTGTGTAGCGCTGCAAAGGTGATTCCGATCCACAACCTAGCATGTATACTGCCAAGTTCGCGGGTCGGATTGTGGTGAGGATTCGGCAAAAAAATGGGCGAAGCGGAAACGAAGTTTGATTAAGGTTATTTTGGCGTTCTCTTCGTCGTGCGTGATGAACCTCGAGAAAAGGAATCCGGGATACCCACACTTACAAATCCTAGCGAAACGAGTAATTCCACGCGGGAAAAAGCAAACATAAATTTCTACCCTCAACCCTAAGCCCCGTACTACATACATGTACCATACCTCCACCAAAGCCACAAACACGCTTCCGGGATATCCCCGGCGCTTCGAAACCCACAAAAATGATTTCTAGGCTCAAAAAATCTTTGATGGGGTTAACCGGAAGCTATCAAGAGTTATTTTCATGTGCGCTAATTCTGGTTGCCGCCTTCGGTTTCTCTATTGGAGGGCATCGGGATTAGGCGAACATTGCAGGAGAGTATGCAAACATCACCTTTCATTTTTTTAAGAACGCAGTAATTCTGTTAACAGGTAATATGATGCTTATATCCGTTGCTTGACTGAGTTTGATCCGAGATATCGAGTGACATATTGTGATCATGTCATTTTGTTCGAGTCAGTCCGCATCTCACGACCGACAACCCACTCAAAAAAAAAACACCCTTGTAATTGCTAGTAGCATACCATATTACAAAGTTCTGGAATGAGGTAAGAATTCACACTATCTCAGCTATAATTAATATCAATGTATTTGCTTATGTTGCAGTTCCATTTTCTCGTCGGAAATCTCTAATTTGTCCGGTTTTTATCGGGAAATTCCAAATTCCATATAAACCCTGTTATATTTTTGACCGCAAGTTGAACTTTTTTTTTTTTTTTTTTTAATCAACCACAGAAATAAAAGAAAATTGACGCCAGCGCTTCCATCACTTTCTTCAAACCTCTTCTCTTCGAAGTAGATAGCTTTGTATTCAAGATATTTAACATAAGTTGAGACTTACGCATGCCGCTTGGCCACTTTGTAAATTGGATTTGCCAAGTTTTTTTTTTGATCAATCACTCTTGCACGACAGCTATGAACTCTTCAGAAGATATGAATTCTTGAGCTACCTCCATAGTGCGGGCCGCTTGTAATTGAAGCTGAGGTGCTGGACCGGGGTTTGAGGGGTGTGAGGGGATTAAAGTGGTATGAGAACGTTGTGAGAGGGGTGTGGGAGGGTGTGCCACGTAGTGGTGTGAGTGAAGTAAGACGGAAATGAAGAGTTGGGTGTAAACATTGAAAAAAGCAAAAGATTCGAATGGAGGTCTTACATACATACATGCTGCATATATCTCTCTTTATGCAGCGCAGCTAGGGTGGCAACTCGAAAGATTTCCGTTTTCCCCTATACTCGCGTTCATTCTAGCGCTGCCGGGACCCCTATCTTTGTGACCCCGTGCAAATCTTTATCATGATGACCCTGCGCTTTTATTTTTATCACAGATGCTTATTACGGATATCTCGCAGGTAAGTTCAATAACTACCCAATACATGAAGATATTCAGCGCTAACGTTCGGGGAAGCGTGAAGTGGCAAGGATTACCCCGATTTCCCATAACTTTTTTTTTTTCTCGATAAACTTCCGGCACTCCCGGAAGATAGCTGAAAATGTCAACCATTTATGTTCGTGGACATATGCCATCTTGGTCCTTCGGCAGGAAGTTTGTGATGATGCTTTGAAGTATTAATTGCATCGTAACACTCGAGAGAGTAGAAAAGGGTGATTTTGAAAGCATTTTTGAGCCAGTTTTTAGTTTCAGATGTGGCAAAAGCGTATGAGAATGATTCGGATACAATTTGCAGACAAAATGTAAATGGCTCAAAACGTCCCTGAATTTTACTGTTACAATACGGCTTTTGTAAACCCCATTTTCTCAATCAATTGAAGAAGCTAACAGAATTCAACCCTCCCACTCTAGATTTAATATCACCCTAGAAAAATTAAAACTTCAAATGGATCCGCGGCTTTCTGAACTACTGAAAGGAAGCCTAAACGTACGCGAGTTTCGAATTCTTGTGATAGCTACCTCGATAAGGAAGGTATAGATATGCATATGATGAAGTCTCATCCTTTTTTGTATGACACCAAGCCAATAGGAAGGAAACGGAAATGCAGAATGTAACCTTTCATTATGTTGTGCAAAGGTTTTGATAACGAAGTGCATCTTGTTTTCAATTTTACGCATATCCGTCTCAGCCATGCCAACCCTGGAACCCTGAAGGTTTCATTCGCGATCAGGGCTAGCCTTCCGCTTCAATCCGGGCATCGTTATATCACTGTGACCTGTCGGAAATACGTTACTTGATACTTTAGACCATAGCCAATACACAGCTGGACTCATATGCCGCATTGATTCCAAAGCTCTGGCTCTATCAAAATTGTATGGAAATATGTCCGGGACTACGGTAGTAACTTGAAATTCTTGACACTTTTGCCTGCGATCATAACCCCTTTTGCTGGATAAGCCATCTTGTATGCAACATCTACCGAACTGGAGTGGTGTAGATTTGCGTAAGCATTTCTGAACTTCCACGTTTGGACTTAGATACCTATACCGTGAGTCTTTTTTCCAGTCGCTTTATATCATTAAAAGGTAAGGATACCCGAATTAAAGAAGAAGCACAGGAGGGTAGACCCGAAAAACAAGATTTTTTCCTGCATAACGAACAGTATATCCGGATCGCCCGGCTGTGGATTGCCCCCACCAACTGTATAAATACTGGATAAGTTCTCTTATAGACACAATAAAATACCATCACCTACCTTCCCGCTACCTTCTTTGGCCATTTCGGCAATTTGCTTCCGCTTCTATCGAGATGTCACCTCCAATGGAAACAAGCCCGGGGGCCGACCCCGACGTACAATCTTCCAAGGCATACTTTTCAGAGGAATACCCAGGTTGGCACGGTTACATTGAATGGGAGAAATATCCGGAGAAGAAAGAAGAGGCTGCACGTATTTTAGCACAATATAAGTTTCCTTCTGTCAGTATAGAACTTACTTCACTAATCTACTAGAGTCCTCGCATACTAATTGTATCGCAATTAGTGCCCCGAGTTTCAACTAGTTCCTCTTCCGAAAACCAATCCAATCCTCGAAGGTGTTCGTTGGAAACAATATCATGCAGCGCTTGGACCAACCTTGAAGAATATTCCTGAAGAAAGCTGGGAGATTGTTAAGAAGGAGAAAGCTGAGGATATGCTTCATGTTCTTGACTTCCCCTACAACGGTGAACCGCCGAGAGTATGCCTATCGTGGCCGGTTTGGAAAAAAAATATATATATTAAATAATAAGCGCTTACATTATCTAGCTTCGCCTAATTGACAACGAAATCACTCGAAACGAAGATCACTTTGTCCGCAATCACGGAGGGATACCATCTATCGATGAGGATGACTATTTCTTTGACGTCGGCGGTCTTGTCAATAACCCGAAGCGTCTAACGCTGAAAGAACTCAAGAACGAGGAACTCTTCCCACGGCAGAGTAACGTTGTCACAATCCAGTGTTCCGGTACCCGTCGCTTAGAACAGATACAATTGTATCCCGGAGATGGTGATGAGTTGATAAATGCGCCGGTGAGATCAAATTTTTTTTCGGCTACAAGTGTGGATGCTGATACATAGTTATGAATAACAGTGGGGCGAAGGCGCTATCGGTACAGCGAGATGGACAGGAGTAAGCCTCAAAAAAGTGCTAAAATATTGTGGAGGCCTGAAGCCGGAGGCGAAGCATCTTGAGTTTATCGGCGCAGACACGTATTTCAAGAAGGGCCAAGTATATAACTACGCCGTTTCAGTCCCATGGAGAAAGGTCAAAGCGAATGAAGTTTTACTGGCTTGGGAAATGAACGGCAAACCGCTTCCAAAAATCCACGGATTTCCACTGAGAACAGTGGTTTTTGGGTATATGTGAGTTATTTCCTTGCCAGTATCCGAAATTCACTGACTGAAGGGCCAAAGTGGTGCAAGGAGCTGCAAATGGCTCACCCAAATCAACGCTCTACCAGACCCCAGTTGGGGTCCCGTGCAAAGGAAAGAATACATCTATTACAACTCCCAGATTGGAAAGCATAACTCTACCTATTCCTCCGGGTTTTCAATTCAAGATATGCCAGTTTCAAGCGCAATCATTACTCCTGTTGACAAAGATGTCGTGATTCATGACGGTAAAATTACAGTTCGGGGTTGGGCCTATAGTGGCGGCAGTGGAAATTGGCCAACAAGAGTTGAAGTCTCCCCCGACGGTGGGTCGGTATGGTACGAAGTGCCTTGGCAAGATCTCAGCACTAAATACTATCATGCCTGGAGGTTGTGGAAAATTGATTTGCCGGTCGATGCCGAGGGATGGCTGGAGCTTGTTTGCAGAACCTGGGATAATTGCTTAAACACTCAGCCAACATTTGTTCGCTCTGCTTGGTGAGTTGCGAATTGTTGCTTGCGGAACCTCGAAGAGTCTATTAGCTAATATGGAAGTGGAATCAATTTAGGAACTGGGACTTACACGTTACCTCGTCTTGCCATCGTGTTAACATATATAGTGTTAACACATCAAGACCAGCAACCGCTCAACGAATGGACTACTTGAAAGCTCATGGTATTCCATTTACGCCTATCACGCAGCCACTGGAAATAGATCTCGAAGATGACGAGACATATACCGCGGAATGCAAAAAGAGGGGACCTCGCGACCCGGAAGAATGAAGACATTTCCTATTATTTCCCCAAAATTGACAGCATTGTTTATCCGACTCTCTCCATCTCTCTTTCTCTTTCTTTCTCTTCCCCCCCAAACAC
>JABYPW010001307.1:0-16300 GCA_016880775.1 Phymatotrichopsis omnivora
GGGGGGGGGGGGGGGGGGGGGGGGGGGGGGAGGGCGTAGGAGCTGGCGAGCATTTTTCGGGGGTGAGGAAAAGCGATGGTGATTTTGTGGTGTGCGTTACTAAGCATGGGATTTGACAGACTTTTGCAAGCGACTATATATAAGCCAGTAACGTTCTCATCGTTTCCGCAATCCCACAGCAAGAGATATTCAACTACGCAAAGCGACCGTAAAAATTTATGTTCATTTGAAAGCGTAGATATAATAGATTAATTAAAAATACATCAATATTTTGTAGATCCTCCTAATGCCTTTATACACAAGCTTACTCTGTTGGGCATGGATTTGCACATCTTTTCAAAATCCCTAGGAGTAATGCGCTCCCACTCCTCCAAAATCGCTTTTTTTTTGTCCTCCTTATTAAGTATAGAAAGCCCCCTCTTCTGTATCCTCCTATTAAGCAAGTGCCAGAGATTCTCAATGGGGTTCAGGTCTGGTGACTGTGCAGGCCAAGGTAACTTTTTCACGTTTTTCTTCTCCCTCACCTCAACACATGCACGTGCTGTATGACAGCTTGCATTATCCTCTGTAACATTAATATCCTTATTTCCTCTTTTTTCCTCTTGTAAAAAGGTATTAGGTGTGGTTTTAGAACCAACCTAATATACTTTTCAGCACTCATGTGCCCTTCATCCAAAATCACTATAGGACCCTTATCTCGCTATATTATAGTAGCCTAAATGCTTATTAACACACTCCCACGCTTCATAGTAGGTCGAATAATATTTTCCCTATACCTATCATGCTTAAACCTCCAAACCCAATCTATTCCTCCTAGCTCCACACTACATTCATCTATCTAAATAATGCAGTCCCATTTTTTATGTTTCTAGTCTCAGTAGGCTCAGCACCACAAAAGCTATTCTTGGTTATGCCTCTTTATCAAAAGTGGTACATGTCTATACTGCCCACCATGCTCTTTGATACCATGGCATACAGTAGGGATTAAGACTTTGGTGTACGAACTTTTTCTGACAAGGCCTAGTCCTATACAGGTATAGATTTAGCTAGGTAGGCAAGGTAAAAGGCCTCCCTAGGTAATAATTTCTAGGGTCTAACTGGTTGAGGTGCATTCTCAACATGCAGAACTGGACTTTATAGTTCTTGGCAGTCTTAGTCTTAGTATAATATACTGCTAATAGTGGATTTAGGAATCCCTATCTTTTCTGATATTTGGCTAATAGAATAACCCTCTTCATGACAGGTTATTACTTCTACTCTCTATGCAGATTCTTTTGTAAGCTATGAAGAGTAGTCTAGGAAATAAAGAATGAATAATCATTGTCTCTATGTAGACAAATTCTCTTTCCACTTTTGTAGAGGTATTTAGATGATTGTATTTTGGTTTATTCATTTACCGGACCCTAAATCTAAAATTTTATATTTTGCAGGGTAGAGGATGTTGTAGGGGTACTGTATAAAGGTTACCCTCATAGTGCTTAGCAGATAAATGTACATCCTGACACTCATATGTATATAACTATGTCTTTCCTCTAAATTGAGTGTACATGCCCTGTTATAAAGGACAACTCCTTTAGTGATATGAATAAGCCTTAGTCTGTATTAGTGGTTAGGGAAGAAGGTACACAATTCCCTAAAGGACTAAGAGTCCCTTACATAGAGTAGGATAGTGAGGTGCTAAAAGTTTGTGGGAATGGCATTCTTTTTATAAATTGTATACTTAAGATACTGTGTAAAGAAGAAAGAAGATGATTTATATTTTCCTATCATCCTAAAGTTTTACATCTTTCCCATCCTCCAGTACAGTGTTCATACTTAATTAATAGCAGAGATATCAGAAGAAAGAAGAGGCTTTGATCTTCCCTTAAGTCACAATTATATAGACAGGGCATCACATGAACTTAATTGCATATGACATAGTCACATAACTAGGAGGGAACTTGCTAAGTGCCATCAGGGTAACTCTTTATATAGCTATTGAGGTCATCACTCATATTCACTTATATAGACTAAACTAGTAATTAGACAACTATGCACAGTCAGGGAAAACTCCCTTACACTACAAAACCTATAACCAATAGGGAAATCATGGTATATTATAAGTAATACAAGTAGGATTTAAACCCATGATATTTATATATTACTGCACACAACAATATCAGGACAGCTATAGTACTAGACAATCCTCTCCTCTGAGAAGAAATAGTAGGCCTTTATTTTCCTGATTTATGGAGTTTTATATATACCTATCTAGCAAGGTGTTTACACTTAATTAAAAGTAGAGATAAAAGTAATGTAGGCAGATAAGAAAGGAGATCCTCTGCTCTAGCCTGTAAAGGACAACCCCTTTAGTGATACAAATAAGCCTTAGTCTATATCAGGGTTTGGGGTAAATCAGGATAAAAGCATGTACACAACTCTTTTAGAGGAATAAGAGGTGCTTATGGAATGTGACAGCAGGGTGCTGAAGGTTTGCAGGAATAGTATTCTTATTCCTATGGTATATAATTAAGATACTGCATAAAAAAGAGAGAAAGAAGATTTTATTTTCCCTTTTACTAAAGTTTTAAATCTTTCCCATCCTCTAGTAGGCTATTTACACTTAACTAAAAGCAAAGACATAACTGAATGAGAAAAGATAACTCTAACAACCTCAATAAATAGTATAACCCTCTGCTAACTTATGCTTTGAACAAAGAACACTAATAACCCCCTCCCTCTTGTACTGGAAAAGAAAAAACAAAGGAAAATAAAGAAAAGAGAAAATCACTCTCATCTAGTCTATCACATTTCTTCCTACTCTGTTTTCCTATCCTCAGTCCTTCTCTTTTCAACTATTACTATTGGGGGTAGGAGGGGCTCCTTCACTTTAGCTAGTAGTTTTCCTATACCATTTTCAAATAACCTAGAAGAAAGAAAGAGGCTTTCATCTTCGCTCTAATCACTGATATACAGATAGGGTGTCGCATAAACTTAATTGCATATAACATAGTTATGTAATACAGGAGCCAACTCACTAAGCACTATCAGGGTAACCCTTCATATGGCTAGAAGAAAGAAAGAGGAATTTATTTTCCCAATATATGTAGTTTTATATCTACCTATCTAGAAGAAAGATGACTTTATTTTCTCTGTACTATAGTTTTACATGTAACCTATCCTCCAGTAGGGTATTTACACTTAACTAAAAGTAGAGACATAACTGGAGGACCTAAGATGACTATTTTCCACCAAAAAGGAGAAGAAAAAAAAGGAAAAATGAAAATAAAAGAGATCCTCTACCTACCTGTACCATAAAAAGAAGCCTTTTTTTGTAAAAAAAAAAAAAAGAAAAATTAAGATAAAAATAAAAATAAATAGTAGAGTAAAAAAAGAAAGAGGAAAGAAAAAAATCCAGAGTCCCTATACCTGGTCAGCTACCTTGTACTCTCCTACCACTATCACTCTAAGTCCTTCTCTTATTACCATCACTGTTTTGGGGGTGGTCAGTTTTTTGTCTTGGTCAGGGGGTTGTCATATCCCTTTTTCCACAACCTTTTTCCAGAGCTCAGTGTACTTATAAAGGAGGTACTCCAAGTCTTTTCCTTGGTAGATCATCCTTATTTCATTTATCATAGGGTACTCTATGAGATAGTGTTCTAGGGACTAGGGTTCACCATATATACAGAAGTTGATTTCTCAGTTAAATTACAGCAGGTTATGGATGAAGCAGTGACCTGTTTGAAACTGGGGGGCTCAGGCTACCTGGTACTTGCTCAGGGTAGTATATATGTTAACTTTCTTTTCCAGTAGCTTACCAGACTACTCTTTAAACTTTTTCCATAGGCTTTGCTTGGTTTCTCTTTGAATTGTTATATAGGGTATGGCTTTTTTTGCTTCCACACTTTTGGGTTGCTTTGGTTCTTTTTTCCCTGATTGGGCTTTCACTAGTTGGTTGGCTAGTTTGTTGCCCTCAATTCCTATATAGCTAGTGACCTATTCGATTCTGGCCTTGATTCCTCATTTTTCAAGTCTGTGGTTGGGTTGGAAAATCACCTTTGCTATGCCCTAGGACTGTACTAGTAGGGGGTTAAATGCTTCTATGATTGTAGCTTATGAGTCTGAGAGTATAAGGATAGTTTTGATTCATTTTCGTAGTATAGTCTATTTGCAGGCTTTTTTGAAAGCTGTTCTGATTCCTTTGAGTTTGCTATTCAAAACATATACTTTAGAGCCTAGTACCTTTGAGGTGCACCTAACTTCTCTTCTATTATTGTACATGACTAAAGCAAAGCCTACTTGGTGTTCATCACTGAGGTTAGAGGTGTCTGTGAGGATTACTAGTTCTTGTGGGTCAAAAATCCTTGGCGATGTATAGAGTGCATCCTCTATTTCTAGGAAGCTAAGGACCTCTGGCTATCATTCTATTGTGATTGGCCATAGGCAGACTTCTGTAGGGAGTTTAAATTTGGAGAGCATCTGTCCTATATTTTTTTATATTGTCCCTATAATTGCATCTACCTGGAGTTGTGTTGTTATAGGCTTTGCTGAGGTTTCTAGTCTCTAGGATAGGGTGCAGATGGGGGTTTTATGGTTTTGGTTTTTCCTATGTATGTTAGGAAGCCTTTTGCAGTTAAGGTGTGTTAAGTCGACTATGAGCATCATCGCTCTATAGTTAGCTTAGTACTTTTAGATCTAGAGTTTGGCCAGTGGGAGTTTTGCTTCCACTAGGTATTTCCTCCATTCTACTGACTGGTGCATTCCCTATGCTTATTTTGTACTTACCAGTATGACATTATTCAACATTCAGGTGGTGCCTTGGGTTATGTTGTGTAGGTAGAATATATCTGCTCCTTATATTACGGATAGGACGATGACCGATCTTACTAGCTTCAAGGCCTAGAAGGGGTTTCATCCTTTGGCTCCTGTAGACAGTCTTTTTATTCTACTTAATGTATATATTACTGCTCTAGCCATATGCTAACAGTAGAGGTACCCCTTTTTTAAGTCTATGATTATTCCTAGGTACCTTAGTTGTAGGGAGTGGGGGATACTGTGGCTAAGTACCATCACTGTGGGCCCTTCTTCATTTCCTAGGTGCAAATGCTAGAGTTCAGTTTTCCCCTCTAACAGTGACAGTTTTCTTTTCTTCAGATTTTCCTTTAGCACATTATGGTAGAAATCCTCTAGCACTCCCTTATTTTCTTCAAAGGTTTCTCTAACTACTAGTATACATAGGGCATCAACATATATGAAAGTTTTAATACCTGTCCCACTGTCCTTCATCATTATTACTACAAAGATATTGAAGACAAGAGGGTAAATGGGTGATCCTTATAGCACTCTTATGTGCACTTTGTAGAAACTAGATACTACTCCTTTGTCTATGGAAGCAAATTCTCTCTAGCTCAGGAAGGACCTTACATATGTAATAATATACTCTAGGGTGTTGTGAGCTCTCAGGGTTTCAATTATGATATCATGATCTACTCTGATGAAACCTTTTTCAATGTCCATAAATAGGAGAGTGACCTTTTTGTACTGGTGTAAAGGACAACTCTTTCAGTGATATAACTGATGCTTAGTCTGTATTGGGGTTTGGGGGTAGACCAGGATGGAAGAAGATACACAACTCTTTAGAGGACTTAAGAGGTGTGCATTGAGTGAAGTAGCAATATGCTGAAGGTTTGTAGGAATAACTCTTTATTCCTATGGTGTTTACTTGAGATACTTTGGAACGAAGAAAGAAAGGAAATACAGGACCGTGAGATTTCCTTCTCTTTTATACCAATTGCCAAGAGCACTGCCTCCCTTCTAGAGCAGTCTCTGTAAAACCTGTTTTGTCCACATGAACTTTTCCATATGTCATTTAATCTAAACACTATTCCCATGACCTTTGTAAGGCAGACAGCTAAACATGAGTGACCATACATGACCGAGTGACAATTCATGACTCCTAATGTGGAATTCCAAAGAACATCACTGACAAATAGGAGATATAGGAGAATATAACAAATAGGAAGGTACATGACCTTGGTTCATTACAACTAGTTTGGCCTGATTCTTGCTTCATGCTTTACCACATTAACTATATCTATAGTTAATCTACCAAGAAGGGTACCATATTAGTTATTGTTGATTATGCTACTATCAATTGCTACCTGTGATAGCCTTGTTGCCATTACTTTTTGCAGGATTTTTCCTAGCATCTCTATGAGGAAAAGGGATCTGTAGTGTATTTGGTAATCTATAGTCTAGTTTTTTAGGTTTTGGAATTGCTATGCCTATAGTCTTTTTAAATGTCCTAGGGTATACCCCATGTTCTATCAGTGGGGTTATGAGGCTTGGTATCATGTTAGGCGAGACTGAGTGTATATTTTTCTAGAGGGTATACTGGATCTGATCTAGATGTAGGGTGGTATAGTTAGACATCCCTCTAAGAGTATACTCTACTTTTCCTTAGCGATTACTTATTCTGTAGACCTGTTTATAGGGGGGTGCACTTCCTGTTCACTTAGGATTCCTTGGAAGTAGTGCTCTATAAGTGCTTGCTCTGTTTCTTCCAGGGATTTTGCATTGTTTATCAGGGGGAGGGAGTAGTCTCTGATAGGCTTAGTATACTTTAGCACTTGCTAAAGGTCTTTTTAGTTGATATCTGGAAGAAATCAGTTCTAGTACTCCTTCTTTACTTTATACACTGCTTTCTGGAAGTCTTTCTATTTCTTCTAGGAAACTCCTGTTATGAACACTAGTAGTGGTTGTATGAACATTACCTGACTCTTTACTATATTATAGGTTATACTTAGATTGTCAAAATATGAGTATGCCATCTCCACCCTTCACCATTGGTTTAAGAGCTCTAAAGTATAATCCTCTATTATATAACTTCGTAGTATGGTGTAATATGCTGTGGCTTTACCATTATCCCTAACTAGGTATAGGAAGTTAGCCCTATAGTTATAACATAATCAGCTTATAGTATAGGGCAACATTGGCCAAGTTACCTATGAGGTCATGATCAGGTGATTAGACTTATATCATGAGAGAATAGCACTTAAAGGGAGTGAGGCCTATGAGAGTGTTAGGTGATCATAGTCAAATCGAGTACTAATCATATCCTATCCTTTATAGACTCTTCTATAGGTTTCAGCAGTTAGGAATCAAAGGATAGTCTAGATTGTGAAAGGGTTCTCTATGTTTCCTTTTTACTTATCATCTCTTTGTCATCTTAGGTGGAGGAATAGTATTCAAGAATGTGTCTATTCTATCTTCTTGTTCTTTCATTCCTTCCTTCTTTAGCACATAAGTACATTATCTTCTCTGCAATCACCATTGTAAAAGCCTTTGAGTTATCTTCAAGCCTTAAAGAATAAATTTGTTCTTCTCTCTTCTCTCTTAAAGTCTACCCTAAACTTGTAGGAAAGGTATCCTTTCAGTTGAGCTTTCATTTAGCTGAGATATCTGAGTTTACTCAGTAACATTTTACAAAGTGTACCTGAGGTATCTTTACTGAGCCTTTATGTTCCATATAGGGTGATCTATCATATCTTCTCCTTTCATTTTACTGCTTGGGTTCTTCCTTGCTTAGTGCTATACATCTACTCTATGTCTTTTCTTTTCCTATAGCTCATTGTTCTACCAATCTTTTATTTTATTAGTGATAGTTTTGGTGTAGAGTGCTCCCTTCTCTTTGATTTTGTTGATGAGTATATTTTTGTTTTCCCTAGCCCATTTGTCTAGGCTTTCTTAGTCCAATGTCATATGGTTCTAGTCCTTTACATTTTCTATCACTTGCTCCCAGTTTATCTTTTTGTAGTCAAGAGTTATAGTCTTAGTATTGTTAGTTCCTTCCTTTACCAGCATGATAGCTATTACTTCATGGTTACTCATTATCTACACATCATCCAGTGCTATCTACTAATCCAGTTTCTACTCCACTGGTTGTAGTGGGAGAAATACGAGGTTGATAATCATATTCCATTATTTTCTATAACTTTATCTCATTAGGTTTTCTGGTTCATTTAAGAGGTAGTAGCCTCATTCACATACCACTTATACTAGGGGTTCTACTCTTTTAGTTTCAGTTTCTAAGGTCTGTCTTCACTATAAATAGTGGAGGTTGAAATCTAATAGTACCAGGTTTTTGTTCAGGGTAAAGACCGTACCCTATTCTTGTTCTTCTCTTTTTATGCTTAGGTAGAGGGAGGTGTTGGTGATGTCTGTACTTTTTTTTCCATGTTTACATCCTTACAATTAGGAGGTTTCTATCTTTACTTTTGATCTAGTAGGGTTTGATGGGCAACCTCTTTGATACATATGTTGCCACCCTAGACTTGGTTGTATTACTAGGGTAGAAACAGTAGTACCATATATATGACATAGGCATGTTGTTGAAAGTTAGGGGTTCTTGGGTGACTACGATATTGGCTTTACTTTTGTTTGCTATTTTGAATAGGGTTTAGAGGTTTGTATTTGAGTTCTGACAATTGTGTTGTAAAATTTTAAAGACTAGATATTGGTCAGGGCCATAATAGATTTTCCCTGTCTTTTCTACTATTTACAATTCTTCTTCCATTTGGATTTTATTATTAACCTAGTCTATCTAGGCCTTTCTTCTTCATTCTAATTCCTAGGTATACAGGTTATTGATAGCTAGACTAGTTAGGCATACCTTATCCATAGCTCTTACAATTAATGTAGTACTCCTTGAAATGATTGTATAGTCCTTGGTATCCAGAGTCTGGTTTATAGCATTTGTATTCCTTAGTTGAGTTGTAGAGGAGGAGGTTTCTATTATACATGTTACCACAGATGCTATAGTTCTGTGTTTCTTCTTTGCACATGGCACTGATATACCTAAATTTGAAGCATTTGTAGCACTAGGTAGTAGGGTCCATTCTCAAGGATTTAGGTATCTTGGACATTTTGTTAAAGATAATAACTTGCTTTCCAAGCTTATGTAGTTAGTCTTCTATTAGTCTCAATACTACTGCAGTAAAGGCACCCCCTGACAGGTTCTTTTCTCCGTCTTCCTTACTCTTAAGGTACCTTACAGCTATGATCTCTACATCTACTATATAGGAGAGTTTTGTTCTTAGGTTTTACACTAGGATTTCACCTAATAGGCCTATTGGTACTAAGTGGATAATAATTTCAGTTGTGGTGGCCACTACTCTAAATCCTTCTCTTTCAACTTTAGTGTTCATTGTATCCTTAGTAGTGTAGTTGAGCTCATCCTAGTATAAGATCATTGAGCTTGCTATATGGTTGGTGGGGTGGTGATGATAACTGTTAATTTGTGTTTGACTCTGAATCTAATGGCCCTTAGTTCTACTATAGCTTTTTCATTAACAAGGGCTTTAATAAAAGCCTTTGTAAGCTTACCCAGGTCTGCTTAGGTGACTAATAGGTACATCATATTAACTGTGGGCAAGTGAAGCTCTCTTACACTGATGGGGTAGGTTCTTAGCTATTGTTTTTTACTGGTGGTGTTCTTTCTTCCTTCACTCTTATTTTCTATCACTCCCTTTTGTACACACATTTAGTTATCTTGACTTTGTTCTGTTCTGCTTTCTTTATTAGGCACTAGTATAGTAGTCAAGCTAGTAGAGGCTATGGTTTATTTGGATTCCATATATAAGCCCATGGTTTTGTTTTTCTTGCCCTGCTTCAGAGGGGTAGCAACTGATTATAGTGTTTTATTTGATAGGCCTAGTTAACTAAGGTATAGGGCTTATGGGGGTATGGAATTCTCTCCTACTTTAGTAGTAGTGGGCGAGGAGTTGGGGGAGGAGGAAGTGGATAACTCTTCATTGAGCATGTAGATTATAGTGTGCATATACCTTATTTCGCTAGCTTGCACTCATATTTGTGTGTTTTTTTTATCAACCATTTAGTTATATTTGAATACATCATTATACATGATGTTGATCTTTTAACATATATAGTTTATAGCATGGAATAGGGTAGGCTACACATCCCTGCTATTAGTGGTATAGATAAATTCATCATCGATCATGTGCTAGAAAATTTTTCCTACCTTGTTATTTATCATGTTTACCAATTCATATCTTGGTTCCTGTAGGAAGGGGAAGAACATTTCTCTTTCTAGCTCTTTTGCTGCCTTCTTAGCTTTGTTAGTTGGTACTGTACTCTTGTCTGATCAAGTATTACTGTCAATTTCTTCTCTTACATATATAGACTTGTTGGAGCTGATTAATATAGCTCTAGATATTGAAGGGAGGTTTCTTGAGGATAGGATCAGGGTAGGGAAGAGGTTACTGTTGTTGCCTTAGAACATGTATAGCTTACTACCTTACAGTTATATACTGGGTAAGGTGCTGCTTTCTATTTGCTACTTAGATAGCTGCTAGTCTAAGACTAGGTCCTAGGCCTCTGCTATGCTCTAGTAGGCCTAGGTGTAAGCATGTCTGCATCTGGTTTTCAAGGTATAGGTAGGGGTAGGGTTATAGGGGGAGAGTATTTGGATCACTTCTACTATACTCTAGGGGGCTTGGTTGTAATAGTACCCAGTTTCCATTATCATAGTATACCATAATAAGCTAGTCTATGCTTATATAGGGGTAGGGGTATAAGTTACCTACGATCCTCTGAGTGAAAAAGGGTTTTAGGCCACCATCTAAATATCTTCCACTTAGTATTCTGTGATACAGTTATCGTTATTCTAGTCTTAGTTCTAGGCATACCCCTGGGACAGCTTAACCCGGTGAAAGCTATCGATATTTGTAAAGGCTATGGAGGGGGTGACTATGCCTCATAGTTCTTTAGGGGTCTATAAGCAGTTGAGCAGGTAGGTAGAGGGGGAGGGGGATAGGGAGGTATAGGTTTACTTGGTACTGGAGATTTGGATTAAGTTTTGTTGAGATATTTTTTTTTTTTCTGACTGTAGGGCTTGCTTTATTTTCAGCGATTCCTGTATACTATGCACTGACCTCTATATAAGGGCTAGGAGGTGATTGAATAAGATAATTAACTGATAGGTTTTTGTGTAAGAGTTTTGCTGAAGTATAAGAGAAAAGGGAAAACTAATTTTTACAATAATTAGTTATGGTGTTGATGATAGAGTGGGAGTGGGATGGAGAAGAAAGAAAGAGGAACTTATTTTCCTAATTTATAGAGTTTTACATCTACCTATCTAGCAGGGCATTTACACTTAATTAAAAGCAGAGACATAAATACATTATACAGATAAAGAAAAGAAATCCTTTACTCTAGCTGCATGCCTCCTAAAAGATGGTTTAAATCCTCCACTCCTGCTGGTTACATTACCCTTCCTTACAAAAGAAATCCTTTACTTCTCCTAACTGTAACCTTTTCTCAAGGCTTACAGTGGTCACTTCTATTTCTCTGTAGTAGGGGGGTGGGGTTGGCTAATTATACAACCTCACTTAGTAATAAATTTGATAAGAAGCTATGCAATTACAGGTTAAATCGCTGATGACCCTTCTTAGGACTATCTGTTAAGTTGGCAACCTATGTGGCTACATAAGAGGGGTTAGTAGTTTTATAGTCACTTCTTGCTTAGGAAGCTTTTTTAGGCCAGCTTCTGATCTTAGCTAATGTAACAAGTAATTTTCCCTTATGACTCACACTCTAGGCAGCCTACACACTACTCCTAGGGACTATAAGAGATGTGATATAATGTACTTTTAGTGATCAGTATAGGAGGTATCATGAGACTCACCTAGGCAATCTAGGATATAGTGATGAACAAGGTTAGTTACACTTTAGGGGTTCTCAACCTATCTACAGTGACTACCATTTACTCCTACAGGGCATCATCCCTATGCTGGTTCATGGTCTCACTTGGTAGTTGTAGTGGTGGTAGAATGACTCAACGCATTGTTCTTTGGTGATGGGTGTAGTCTTTTCATCAGCTCAGGTAGCACTGATGATAGTTTCTGCTCATTGTACTAGGGGGAAAAGAAAGAAGTGTAAGAGGTATAAAGAGAGAAATAGGATATGCTTCTCCCTCAGTTCACTATTGTATTGGCAGGGCATATACATAAACTTAATTGCAAAGATATATCCATATACATAGGAGCAATCTTACTAAGAGCTGTTATAGTAATACTTTATATAGCCAAGAAGAAAGGAGAGGATATTGCTCTCTCTCAGTTTACTATTGTATGGGTATGGTATATACACAAACTTAATTGCAAAGACATAGCCATATACATAGGAGCAATCTAGGTAAGCGCTATCAGGGTAACCCTTTATACAGATTAGAAGAAAGAAGATGAATATGTCCTCCCTTGCTTACTATGATGCAGGTGGGGTGTACTGGCCAATTAATGCCCTATGACATAGCCACACATTCAGGATTAAACTTTACCAAGCACTATCAGGGTAACCCTTCATATAGCCAAGACAAAAGAATAGGTTCTTATTCTGCCTTTTACTATAGTTTTATATCTTCCCCATCCTTTAGCAGAAAAATAAAGAAGAGGAATATGTCCACCCTTAGTCACTGTAATGCAGGTAAAGCGTACCAGCCAATTAAGGCTATTTGATATAGCCACACATTCAGGAGCAAACTTCACTAATCACTATCAGGGTAACCCTTCATATAGCTAAGGAAAAAGAAAAGCAAAGTGCTCTCCCATTATCACTGTGATGTGGGTAGGGTGTAGTGGCTAATTAAGGCCCTATGATATAGCTACACAACCAGGAGCAAACTTTGCTAAGTGCTGTCAGGGTAACCCTTTATATGGCAAGAATAAAGAAGAGGACTACCTTAATCAACAAGGGGGGTAGGCTTATAAAGACTAAACTCCCTTCAGGGTAAGAAGAAAGAAGAGGAATGTGTCCTCCATTAGTCACTGTGATACAGGCAGGGCATATAGGCCAATTAAGGCCCTATGACATAGCTATACATTTAGGAGAGAACTTCACTAAGCACTGTCAGGGTAACCCTTGATATAGTAAAGAAGAAGAAAGAAGAGGATATTGTCCTCCTTCAGTCACTATAGTACAGATGGGGTATCATACAAACTTAATTGCATATGATATAGTTGTGTAACTCAGGAGTGAACTCACTAAGCACCATAAGGGTAACCCTTCATACAGCTATTGTAAGCATCAGTTATATTTGCTTATAATAGACATGACAACAAGCTAAACTCACCAAGCAAGCCTAGGTTAAATTGCTGATTACCCTTCTTGGGAGTATTACATAGTCTGCAAATTCACCTATATTATAAATCCTAAAACCAACCAGTAATTCATGGTATGGAATGAGATGAGTAGGATTTGAACCTACAACATTACACATTATCACACGGTAATACTAGGACAGATATACCACTATACCATCCTCACCTCAAGAAGAAAGAAGAGGATCGGAGATTCCCTCTCATGCACTATTTGCATAGGTGGAACATTCATACAAACTTAATTGCTAGGATATAGCTATGATATATCATGAGCAAACTCGCTAAGCACTGTTAGGGTAACCCTTTATACAGGTATTGTGAGCATTAGTCACATTTACTCACAATAGATATGATAATAGGCTAAACTCGCTAAGCAAGCCCTGGTTAAATTGCTAATTACCCTTCTCAGGACTATTACACAGTCAGGGAATTGTAATGAACCATGGTCGTGTACTTTCCTACTTGTTGTATTCTCGTTGTGTTTCCTATTCTTAGTGATGTTCTTTGGAATTCTGCGTTACAAATTATGAATTATCACTCGGTCATGTATGGTCACTCATGTTTAGCTGTCTGCCTTGCAAAGGTCATGAGAACAGTGTTTAGATTGAATGACGTATGGGAAAGGGTCATGTGGACAAAACAGGTTTTACAGAGACTGCTCTAGAAGGGAGGCAGTGCTCTTGGCGATTGGTATAAAAGAGAAGGAAATCTCGCGGTCTTGTATTTCTTTATCTTTCTTCTTTACGCAGTATCTTAAGTATACACCTTAGGAATAAAGAGTTATTCCCACAAACCTTCAGCACATCGTTGCCCTACTCAATGTGCACCTCTTGAGTCCTCTACAGAGTTGTGTATCTTCTTCTATCCTGGTTAACCCAAAACCCCCGATATAGACTGAGCTTCAGTTGTATCGCTGAAGGAGTTGTCCTTTACAGGAATTCACTAAAGATATAAAACCTGAAACTAACCAGTAATTTGTGGTATGGAACTAGATGTAAGTAGGATTCAAACCTACTACATTGTACATTACTATACAATGACACTAGGATAGCTATACCACTTGACTATCCTTGCCCAAGAAGAAAGAAGAGGATTAGAGATTCCTACTTAGTCACTATTTGCAGAGGGGGACATTTATAGAAACTTAATTGCTACGACATAGGCATAATACAGTAGAAGCAAACTTACTAAGTACTGTTAGAGTAACCCTTCATATAACTATTGTGAACATTGGTCATATTCACTTATGATAGATATAACAACAGGCTAAACTAGTAAAGTGAGCCTAGGTTAAATTGCTAATTACCCTTCTCAGGACTATCACACTGTTAGGGAAATTTACTGAAGCTATAAAACTAGAAACCAACTAGTAATCTATAATATAGAACTAGAGGTGAGTGGGATTCGAACCTACAACATTGCATATTACTACACAATAACACCAGGACAGCTATACCACTATACCATCCTTACATCAGAACAAAGAAGAGCAATATATCCTCCCTTGGTCACTGTGATGCAGGTGGGGCATACCAGCTAATTAAGGCCCTATGATATAACCACATATTCAGGAGCGAACTTTGCTAAGCGCTATTAGGGTAGCCCTTCATATAGCTATTTTAAGCATCGGTCAAATTTGCTTACAATAGACACAATAATAGGCTAAACTCCATAAGTGACCCTAGGTTAAATCACTGATTACCCTTCTTAGGACTATTGCATGGTCAGGGAAATTGGCCTCTGCTATAAAACCTGAAATCAACTAGTAATTTGTGGTATGGAATGACATGGGGGGGATTTGAACCTAAGATATTACATGTTACCATACAATGACACTAGGACAGCCATACCACTAGACCATCCTTACCTTAAGAAGAAATAAGAGGATTGGACATTCCTCCTCAGTCACTATTTAAATAGGCAGGACATTTATACAAACTTGATTCCTAGGATGTAGCTATAATATAGTAGGAGTGATCTCACTAAGCACTGTCAGGGTAACCATTCATATGGCCATTGTGAGTGTTAGTTGTATTTTCTTACAATAGATACAACAATTGTTACGGGAACCTCTCCATGAGTTCCACGTGCCAGTCGGCTATCCTACCCAACATCTCAAATCAACTCGGAGACATGAGCTGAAGATCAGGTAACTTGTCCACAAGGCAATTGTCCTTGTTATGTACAGTGTACCAATCTCTATCCGAGATCCAACCTGAGAGTGATTGCTTCTTGAGGTCCGTTACCTAAGAGACAAAGGCTAGGGAACAGGAACTTGCAAACTAGGCAACTCTCAATATCATGTACAGTGTACCAATCTCTATCCGAGATCCGACTTTAAGAATTGTAACTCCTCTAATACAAGTTCTCTGACCTCAGAAGGATGAAGGAACCACTTATCTTAATAAACGATGGAAGTGGTTATATACATATGAATAGCTGCACCACCCTCTGGATCACCTGATCAACATCAAGCGAACACCGTTCCCCTTCTTATATAGCTGAGAAGTACGTTCCAGTCTTTAGAAGACCGTCAATGTAACTCAGTCCTTCAATCCATCATCAAGATAACTAAGACAATAGGAGAGAGGCAAATCACTGTGCAATAGGTATAGGTTTCCCCGCCCTAGGCTGGTCACCCCCACCAAGGGGTGGTGTCAGAGTTAACAAGCCTGGGTAAGACAACGAATATAATAAGTAGCCCATATCTTGCTTCATTAAGCATGAGGATTAGTGATGCCGATGATAAACTTTATTGATCATAAGAAGGTCATCATAGAGGTAGCCTAAGTTAGGCCTATAGGGATGGAGACAAAGATACCGCTAAGGTAGGCTTAGGCAAGCCTAAGGTATCAGAGATGAATATACCGCTGAGGTAGGCTTAGGGAAGCCCACGGTATTGGAGACAAAGATACCACTGAGGTAGGCTTATGGAAGCCCACGGTATCGGAGACGAAGATACCGCTGAGGTAGGCTTAGGCAAGCCTATGGTATCTGAGATGAAGATACCGCTGAGGTAGGCTTATGGAAGCCCACGGTATCGGAGACGAATATACCGCTGAGGTAGGCTTAGGGAAGCCTACGGTATCGGAGACGAAGATACTGCTGAGGTAGGCTTAGGGAAGCCCACGGTATCGGAGATGAAC
>JABYPW010001308.1:0-16295 GCA_016880775.1 Phymatotrichopsis omnivora
AAACTCCCCCCCCCCCCCCCTGGTCACTTCATGTTCTTTTCTTTCCTTCTCTCTTCAGTCTACAGACTAGCTATGAGCCTTAAGAATATATTTGTTCTTACTCTCGAACTTTGCTTCTCGCTCTCTCTTCAAATGTAGGAAAGTGTATTTGTGGATCCAGACTTAGAACATGTTAAGACATCTGAGTTTACTCAGTAATACATTTCTCTGTTGAGTAGCACTTGCACTTTACTGAGCCTTTACCATACTGAAGACACCTGCCATAACAGGTACTATCAATCATAAAAGAAGTTTCTTATATTTTCAAATCCTAATTCTATAGTTGATATATTCAATTTTAGGGTTAAATATAGTAGTAAATTAGTATAGTATAAGTGATAGGAATTATACTAAGAGGGATGTGTCCTCCCTCCATCACTGTGATACAGGCAAGGCATACTAGACATTCAAGGCCCTATGACATAGCCACACAATCAGGAGTGAACTTTGCTAAGCACTGTCAGGGTAACTCTTCAAACAGTAACAAGAATTATACTAAGGTGACTATATACCCTTATAATCCTTCCCCCTACTAATCCTCAATGTCTGCAGAAACTAAAATTGATAACTACATAATTAGTACTTTCAGATATTATTTTCCTCCTAGAAGTAGGTAGAGAGTTATACCTCTAGTAAATATAGTTGTTTTAAATTGATATTTTTTTTCTATTTCCTGAAATAACTAATCTATTTTTCTAAAATCTACTAATCTAAACTATTAGAATTTTTGTCAGGTTTTATTTATGTAGTAAGTTTTCTGTTTCTATAATGTAAAATGCAGTTACAAAGGAATTATAAATTTTTATTACCATATAGCATTATCTTACTACCCTATACTATCTTGCTTCCCTATACTATATGCTATATTTATGGATATAATGTGAAAAATAACTAAAAGTTTATATTTTAGAATGCACTACCACCCTGCATAGATTGTACCTTGGTATAAAATTTTCTGAATAGTATAAATCAACTATAATTTTTTATTTATATCATAATAAATATTACATTTTATAACTATATATCATTGTCTGGAGTAATGCATTACCTATAACTACTACAGGTTGTTTGTAGTTAAGGTTTAGCTGTATTGTTATAGAACACTATTTCCATGGTCTTCCTACGTACCAGGACATATGAGGAATATAGTTCTAAGTCAACAAAAGGGGTATGTCAGAATCAATAAGTATCTCTTCCCTTGAGTTAAGCCATAGGCCTATATAATAAGTATTGTCACCACCAAGCTCTAACTAAGTATGGTGAGGCTTTGACAATATGATCAATGATAAGGCTTATCACATCAATCTTATCATAAAATACCAATTAGAGGTATTGTTAGAGGTGATGACTTGATGAGGTGTCCCCTCTAAAAGTCATGGATAATCTTGCTAATTACAAGTCTAATTCCTAATCTTACTTGATCATCTTCTAGGGAATTGCAAAAAGACTTGTTGGAAATTATAATAGAATATTTTGATAGGGTTCTTTTCCTTTATAATTCCTTGGTTATCTCTCAGTCAGAGTTATGTATTTAAGAGGGAAGGGATGAGCAATGTATTATGTTTTTTCTTCTTCTCTCTAGCCTTCATTGCAAGTCTTATACCATCCTCAAGGCTTAAGAATATACTCTGCTTCCTTCTTCTAAAGATCTTTATCTTATCTCTTAACTCATAAAAAGTGAAATCACAAGCAGTTATAACTTGCCAGGTGAGATATCTGAGTACACTCAGTAATACCCTCTTGTGAAGCTTCTTGTACCTACACTTGCATCTACATCCCTTACGAGTCTCCCATATCATGCATGCTGTAGCTTACATCCATGTAATAAATTGCAAGTCCTCCAAATTGCTACTGGTTTGTGCCTGACTACATGCTCTGTAATACTTAAGGTTGTAAAATCATAAATGCTACAAACTGATAGAAATTTGTTACTCTGTGTAAGAAATATCAATTTTTTCGTTTATGTCTGTCCAGAGTGATAAACAACATATTTCTGCAAGCTCATGCTTATGCTAAGGTTGAAATTGCAAATGGTATGAATTATTGTTTTTGAATGGCCATATTCCCCGGATTATATGGAAGTGCAAAATACTGAATATTTCAAAGTACGACTAATTTGATATTTTATATAATGTGTATAAATGAAATGAGTTTCGGTGCCTTCTATAACTACTATTTGCAAATCAAATTGACTATTAATTTAACATATCCAGCAACATATACGACGATATTTTAATTTACCCCGTAACCATATTTGTTCTTGAGGTCTAAATGTAAAGTAAAATATATAGATGCCAAATATCATACTCAATTCTAAGTGCAAAAACGTATAGCTAAATACAAGCGAACGAAATATCATGAGACGAAGCGAACATGTTCGAAAGCAAGAACGAAAAAAGATCCCCGACCAAACAACCACCTCCGCCAAAGAATGAGATGAGTACTACACAGAATATCAGAAATAAAACAAGCTAGAAACAATCAGAAAGAAGGTAAAAGAAAAACAAAAACATTCAAGAACTCACACACGTCTCAGTGAACCATGTGAGATCACTCGCACCCTTGCAACCATGCATTTGTACGTGTATGCGAGCCATAAAGTGCTCAACTTTCAAAAATACGTAGTATGAAGCATTTTCAGTGTTTTCTAGGTTCTTGTTGTATCTGGTTGTACTTGTTTCATTTTATTTTATTTATTTTTACCGATACGCGCATCATAGGTTGTCAATCGTTTTTTTCGCTCACCGATATTTATGCCGCGGCTTTTCCCCCAACGGGGCTTCTTTTTCTCTAATCCAGTCCAGTTTTTTGTTCTCGAATACAAGCTATTCTTTATTCCGCATTTTTCGCGAATTTATTAACCAGATTATCATCCAGACCTTTAATTACCAGCAAATTCAGTTTCAATAATCCCAACGATATTGAGAGCAATTTATAAGTAAATCCTCCAAATTATAACCACTCTCTGTTAAAAAGAAATGTGGCGTGTAAAAACAATTCTTAAATAATTATCCTATAACCTTTACACATAGATAATCGTACTTCAGGAACAGCAGATATAGAAGTAGAGGCACACTGGCAGAAGGTATTATTGACACTAGTGGAAGACCACTTAGTGTTCGGTGGCTGAGATGTGAGGTGTCTGACGTAGTTGTGGGGGATGCCGTGGTAAGGTTTGTAGGGTGGCTATTGGCAAGGCTGTCGCAGGGGGGTTGGGTTTCAGTGTAGTCAGATTGGGAACGAATGTGAGCAAGTGGTAGCATGGCTAGAAGTACCGCAAAAGAGGTGCTTAGGGAATTCAAATGCGATGTACCGCAAAAGTACAAGCTATAAATCACACGTATGGAAAAAGGTTTTTTTAGCACTTTTTTGCTTTTTGCTGTTTTTTTGATGTGTTTTTAGCACATGTAGTGTGCTTACAATTCGCCCCAACTCTCATGAATCATTTGAATTTGATTTAACGATATCTGGAAAATCTTCGAAAAAGGATATCTTAACGCCTTTCAGTTTGGAACTTCTCTTGGTCTCGTTCATCAGTACAACGTCCGAACATTCCTCATCGCTTATAGTACGCAAACGGCCCACCTATTGCAGTTTAGCGTTACCAAAGTGCATATATTTATAACCAGTTATAAGTGTATTATTAGTAATTGCGTATTATCGACTTGATAGCTCACTTTAAATGTTTGGCAAAGTTTCCCCTAACGGTTAACTGGATAGCATGATCTCCGTCAAATCGTGCTTTGTGCGTCAGGAAAATCCCCCTCATGTAGTAAGCGCAAGGCACCCACAATGTCAATTACCTCACTTTCCGCAACAGAATGTAGTGCTCAAAGCATGAGCCTGCTCGTCATGAATATCTCTTTCTGCTCAAGCCTTATTGTTTTGCAGTCCCTCAGATCATGGTCTTCGTAGTCGACTGCAGAGCAGAAACTTTAAGCCTAGTTTTCCGTTCGTAATTTTTTTTTTTTTTTCGTTTCCATTCCTTTCCGTTGTCCCTGCTCTCTTACTATTTTATTGCCCTTAACATAAAATTGAGCTGCCAGTTAATTACGCACTAGTGCAAGGGGCAACGTTATCCTAACCGTCATTTACCTCGCAGACAATCTGCCGTTCGTCAGACTCATATCAGCAAAAAAAAAAAAAGCCCCGATGGCAAAAAGGAAACTTGTTCAACCTCACAAGCATCTTCACGTGGCAAATATTTTCAACATAATGATATGCACACGGGACCCTAGACAATTGGAAGGGCGGTGGTATCGATAGGACAGGAGCCCTTCTCAACGAGAAAAATTTTCAGGCAGCATAGTAAGAGACAGAAGGCGATCCATAAGCCGGAATTGATATGCAAAAAAAGGCGAAAAAAAGCAAGTCCTCCACTGTATATGATTCGTGGTAAGGAAGGAATAGAAGAGTGCGTTAAAGAGTATGCTCCACCGCCTGTAGCACGTACGCATTTCTAATACGCAAGTTCTTTACTCGCCGGAGCCTGACTCATCTATAGTATGACTCAAGCTAGCAATGCTCTGTATCGGTGACCACAATCCCCGGGCAAATCCACAGAAAGGGAAGTTTGGTACTCCGTTGCTGCTAAACCCTCCCCATTCCCACAAAAAAAAAAAAGTAAGAAAGAAAAAAGGAACGTCACACCTATCATATCATACACGACCTCACCCTTAGCATTTCATTCAAGGCGTAAAACGCAAATCCACAGGGAGATTTGGTACCACCACTACGAACAGCCGCTAAACCCCTCCACACACCCACCCCCAACGAAAAAAAAAAAAAAAAAAAAAAGAGAATATCAAACCATTTATCACACCACATCTACCTACCACCCATGGCGTAAATGCTCACGTCAACACCTCTCACGCTTCAGCGTATGGAAAATATTAGTCTCTTTTTTACTCCGCTCATCGTCATCGATTCCAGTGTAGCACTATTCTAGGACTTACTACCGTAGAATATACATATGCGAGACTGACGTGACTCGAAGCGTAGCTTATGTATCGGCAATCCTGCCAATCACGTGGCGTCGGTTAGTCTGTATTATGAACCCTCTTGGAACGTCAATCGTGGCAAAAAAACCATTCTGGTGACGTGGGTGGTAACTCCGCAACCGGGAAGCGAGGTCACTGGGAGCCATTTCGATTCTAAGGCTTCATAAAAAAGAAGAAAAAAAAAACTTGTCCAATCATGTAAAAATACATAACCAAGGAACCCCCAAAAGAATACTGACCCGCAAGAAAAAAAAAATACGCATATCTCTATACAATTCCTAGCATCGCTTCTGCCATTACATATACTTTACGGATGAACGGCTTTACAAGATACGTACGCATTTCGTAATCTCCACTTCCCTGCCTCACACAGAAATACCACCTGACACAGGATACTGATATTTCCATTGCCCGATTTTTTGTGAAACATCGACAAAACAAAAAAATGCAAAAATCCATCACATCAAAAGCCGAGAATAAGGCTGCCCCATCATGTCTTCACCATAGCCCTCTCACCACCCTACCTTCCGCCACCACTGCGGAATCCGGACTTGTTTGTGACGGGTAGCAATTTAATCGATTGTGCCGTTTAATTTGCGATCTCCGCAGTCTTTTCCCACTTACACGAGGTGCTACATACGACTAAATAGCTGCGGTCTCACGAGAGCAACTAAACTCTTGCTGGCCTAGAATGTTGAAATTGATGCTAGGAATGAGAGAGCGGACAAAACTTGCAATCGAATTGAAAAAATGAAAGCAAGAAAATGTGAATTCCATTCATACTACAACGGTGATATGCTACAGGTACGTTTCGTTTATACATAAGCTTTTATTGTTCGATTTATAAATATATACATATACATATAGTAGTATAAATAAGATAACTTGATAGCCGGATGAAAATCAGAAAATTCTTGGCATCCGGTCTATCAAAGCGTAGCTGTAGTCTTTCTACGTAAATCACAAACATTGATAAATTACACCACCTCTGATTTAGTAGAGTAAAGGTATCATGGATGCTTGCCATTCGAGTTGCCTCCGGCCCGGGCTCGATCCACGGCCGGAAGCGCGCCGGGCTCACACTCCGGAGATCTCTCGATCGAAACGAGATGTTGCTAATTATTTTTTTCCACCCCTGCTGCAGACTGGGACAGGTCGGAGGATGTGGAGGAGGTGGTGGGGTTTATGTATACCAAGCATGATTTTACATCTGAACGTCTTTCTTTTCGAGTTGTCCGTTCGCAGCCCTGAAAGAAGCTTAAATTTGTAAAAAAAATCTTGCGCTTATACGTTTTTCACGCGATATTGTGGGAGTTGCAAAAAAAGAGGAAGCGGTAAGAAAGAAAAGGAAATGCGAGTGAGATATCATGATTGTGAGATATCATGATCGTCTGCGGATCAGTTTGTTTTTGTTTTTGATGGGATTTAATTGAGGTCGCAAACTCAAAGTCATAATTTTCTCTCCACGTCCAGTTAACCTCCAAGCTCCCACCCTTGCCCCCCCCTCTCCCCATCTCTCCACCACCCTTCCCAGCCTCCCCTTCCAACTCCTCCCCAGGTTGGCAATAACTAACGCTCACCCTGCCGCGCCTCTCCCAAAGATATTCCCGTCGCCGGGGGACGGGTTCGTGCCCCCGAGCGCAACGAGCATGCCCTCCTCGTCCTGCGTTTTTTCGGCAGCCAACGCGATGATTCCGCACGAAGTAACAACCTACCGCCCCCGCCCCCCGATATTCCCAAAAAAGTCATAATCGTCGCTAATTACCAGAATATCCCACTCCCTCGCAACCTCCACCAATCGCCGCCAAGTTGGGAGATCCCACGTCTCCCCTGCGGGGCCAGAATAAGTGGAAACGCTAGAGAACGAATATACAAATTCTCCAAAGTTCTTCGCGGCGAGAAATTGGTTTCGGGCCATCGGTGAGGGAGACATGGGGGGTTGACACGGATATCTCTGAGAGGTGGGAGAAGGGAGAAGCAAAGTCAATTGTGCGGCCCAGGGAGCGGATGGCGGCCAACCCACCGGCGAAACCGGCATCCGCAAATGTCGGAAGTCGCCAAGGTACAAATTGGGATTTGGGGGTAGGACCTTCAAAGATGGTAGCAGCTAGGTAGTATGTTGGAGATTCATGATCCGGGGGAGGTGCTGCAGGATACTCATAAGCCCGTAGGAAGCCCCCGGAGTAGGGTATATCTATTCTCTGCCCGGCGCCACTTTTCATTAGCCCGCATTCCCCTACCACAAATCACGTCGCGTCACTCACGTTCCGACATCCTCACTCATGCCCTATTTCTCCGCGACCTATTGCCCGATCTTTTCCCTAATACTCCAATTCCCCAAATCCGTCCCATAATGCAACGGATGGCGATCCTCCCAAGTGGCGAGTTGGGAACTACCGCGGCCGCCTCGGCAATCGTGTCCGTGGGCAGTAGCATGGCCGAGGAGTGGCCGCGAGGAAGGTCAATCTTTTTTGAGCGCAGGCGGCACCGACATAGTGTTAGAGTTATAATTGAGGCTGGCGCTGAGCCAGTCAGAGGAGGGGAAGATGGGGATCTGGAGGCGCCTGGAGAGTTTCGTTACACCAAGCCAGTTATATAAAGAGTACGCACACAGTAGGAAGGAGAGAAACATAGGGAGCTTGTGAGAGATGAAGTCAGCCTTCCTGCGGGGTGCCGAGATAAGAGAAGGCTAATCGTGGGACGGACGACCGACACCTGAAATGATCTCCGTGAGCGAAGGCCTAATGTAGAGTAGAGCATCAGGAAGCAAGCGGGAGGCAAATGCGCTCAAGCGAAGCTCCTTCGTGCGCGATGTATGGTGCAGGACACGAAGAATCTAAGATTGCGGTCATTGACCTGGAGTGACTGCTAAGTTATGAATTATGGAGGAAATTTCGGCTTAGTGATCAATGTCAGGCTGCCAAGAAAAAAAACGTATTTTCAGCGGTCACTGGAGCCCTTCCTCATACAAATTTCCCCAACTTTAAACGGTTATAACTCGGCAACGACGCGATATTTTATGTTTTGAAAACCAGACATGATATAGCGAGTGAAATAGAATAGATTTTGGTATTAAAATTATTTATCGGATGTTGTGTGTTGTGGTGGAGTAAGCTTTAGCAACGGAGTGGTTGTTTGTCGCAAAATCATTTTAGCGTTGGGTGGGATGCGATAGGTTACGCATGCACTAAGTAAAATACGTGCATACCACGCTGCATGGCGCAGAGCCTCAAGCTCACTCCAATCTTCATCACGTGATATCGCCTCGTCCTTGTGCTATGAGCATCCGGTGGAGCTCCCACGAAGCAGCGGCAGAAGCGACGAGAAGCAAAGAATCTGCCCAAGAAAATAGGATCAAGATCGCAAGTACGGTGTGCAAAGGCTACCTGTGTACGAAGACTACACGCCATACGAAGACCCTCCGGATCGACAATACGAGCAAAAAGAACGCAGACGATGCGATGCCCCACGTTTGCGCCTCCCAGTTTTGCTGACTTCCACACGCAACGACGGGCAAAAATAAGGTTTCCCCAGGTTTGCGGATTTCATGCAACTCCAGCAAACAGGCAAGTCGGATATGCATGCCTGTTTCGCTGTGAATAAGGCTGAGACGCTGTGGTCTCTTTTTTACCCTGACTACTGTAGCTCCGAAAGTCCACAGGTGCATACCAGTTTGCAGTGAATCGAGGCTGCGAAACACAATGCCGAAAGATGTAAACATTGTTCTAATGTTCCAAAGATCGGACGAACCGACAAGGCGGCCATGGCAAGCGAGAGATGATTATAGTAACGTTGCCGGTTCAAGTATGCGCCGCAATGCCGCTTTGAATAGTATGAAAGTTATGCCTCAAAGCGAAGGCCAGCGCTAGTACATTCTCCTCATCTTATCATCACAACGTAACCCTCCTGCGCACTTCGCCAATTCGTTTCCCATCCTCACTCCCTCGCCGAGTTCAGCTCCTATTCCAGTCAAATAAACCGCCCCAGCGCATGGTCCGACAATTGCCGCACAATGTTTCCGGCGATGCTCACCGCTTGCACATTTAATTACCTGCAGTCATTGTCACTCATGTAATGCGACGCAAAGCCGAGCACAGCGATATCTCAACCTTCTCCAAAACATACTCCAAAATGATCCAACTTTTGTTCTCCTCGCGAGCTTCGTAATAATCATGTGGCCTTGCTAGGTATACGCGCATGTATATGTACAGGTACATGTACATGCACGGTTTTCGAGGGATGCTGAATAGCGTAGTACAGGCGTCAGTTCACTCGTTGCAGCTTCACCTCGGCAAGGCTGACATGAACGAAGGTGACTAGCTTGCAGGAAGCGAGCGTGAAGCAAATGCGCTCTAGCGAAGCTCCTTTCGAGTGTGATGTATATTACAAGTGTACTCGAGAAGTTACAGTGTGAGTGGCCAGTAATGGTCTCCTCATTGCTACCGCCCTTCCTTTATGGTACATTAACAAGCAGTTTTATAGGTGCGAAAACCCCTAACTACATGTACTACCCGAAATGAGGGCACAGGTATACCCATCTTGGCAACAAGGAGTCAATGGTAAAATTAAACATCAGACTTGTAAATGTTTTAATCACAAGATAAATTGCAAATTTTCAGCCGCATGCATATATGAACTACGGATGATGTGAGATAATTGATGCCTATTCAGGGATTTTCACAAAAGCATCGGCTTCACCTCTATTGTGTAAATGAAAGATGATTATTGGCTGGAAAAGAAAAAGTGCTTAAACACGGAGCCGAGCATCAACATCTTCATGCAAAGTCGCAAATTATATAAAACAAGGGAATATGAGATAAGACAAGGGTGATAGGCGTGTAGAGTCACTTTTATCGCTCACATATCTGGGCTAATTATACATCCGCCGTCACCAGAAATATTCTTTATTAGTAACCATTGATATAAGTACACGTACATGTACCGTTTATTTAGGGGGCGCATTATTGGTTCTCACTCGGCCTTTTCAGATGTGAGTTGTAAAATTGGTGAAACCAATTCGCTTCATGCGGCATTATTTTTATGGTCAAAAAAAAAAAAAAAAAAAAAAAAAAAAAATACGGCTACATATATGTACTTTCGCTCAGCAGTGATATGGTCTACCAGCGCGTACCCAGCTAAGTATTGTGTGTGTTCACAAGCATGCACGGTTCTGCGGAGGATCCCTCCCGCCGATCCCATTCCCATTCAAAGCCTGTACACATCTGCCATTGAACTGGCTACACACCTCGTTGTGCCTTCTGCAGTGGAGAACTTCCCGTAGCTCGTTGAACGTTCAGTGCCCCTTCCTTGGATGTGCTTGGAAGAATTAGTACGATCCAAAGATACTAAGGAACTTTTTAAAGCAGGGATAGAACCAGAGTCGTCGAAAAGCCCTCCCCCCCCAATCCTCCAACGCCTAGTGCAATGTTCAACCAATAGTATCGCGCTAAAACAGGGAGACGATTACAGATAAAAACATCGCCTGAAAAAGCTAACACCAGGAAGGCAACTGGCTTACAGGTCTAGAGAAGTAGTTCAAAATTTGATGTGTTTTCCTTACGGGAGAAGGGATCGTCGCAAATTTAACCTGCTATTGGCATTGAACGTCCAAATCCCCTACGGGAAGTCCTCCAGTATAAAAACACCCCTGATGATACAACCTCAGCCACCTATTGCTCTAACACCCCTCCACAGATGCAGTAAAGCTTCGAATAGGTGTGGTATTTCGGATTTTTTCAGATCTGGGCGAACACCGGCCAAAACATTGTCCACCTTTTTCCTCTCCCAACCTAAAACCATCGTAAAAGTAAGAGTCATGCCATCCACTCCATTTAGTTATTGCCAAATGAAGCATCGCCCTAGCTCCTTTGCCCTCTTTCCCTTGTGCCAAAAGCAGTATCATTTGTTTATGAAACATCACTCGTACCTTAATCTGTCGGAACAAACAAGTTGTAAGATGAACGCCTTTTTCGTATCGTAGTCATTTGTAACTTTTTAAGAACCAGATTTACCCGTTCTATATCCGTGTTTTTCAAAGAATTGCAAAGCGGAATGTTAGCTGATTCAACGAGAAGATACTGACTATGCCATGCGCAAAAAAACAGATACAAAATAGGTTTCGTACTAAGCTTACAATTTTTTAATCGATTGCTGATGCATATTTAAGAAGGAAAAAAGAAACAGAAAAAAGAAAAGAAAAGAAAAGGACAGTCAATTACAGAGTTCCCCAGCCCGCAAAGCGTTTTACGGTATAGATAGACATACGTAATTTTCCTGTTTGTAAGGTACAAATTGAAGAATATCACGTGCTGCACATAAGAAAATAGATAGGAAGTGACAAGATAGGAGCAATCAGAAAACTGGTAGCAACAACAGATGTAGGGGTAGAGGCAAGGTACACTAGTACCTAAGGATTAATGGAAAGAAAACCATAAATAATAATTACTTGTTAGCTACTTGTGAAGATATTGGTTACGCTAGTAGAAGACTACTTAGTGTTTCGGTTTCAGTAGGTTGTGACTGAGGGATAGGGGGGTCTCTGGTGTACCACGCAGTGTTCCCTATAGCCCGCCCTTAAACCGCAGGTGGGCTGGGCTGGCTGGTCTTGGCAGCCTGCTCAGCCCAGGGTGCTCGGACGGGCTGGCCCGGCTGTTTCACAATATAAAACAATAAACTTTAGTGAAGAATTCAACGATTCGGATCATGGATACTTCGACAACTCTATTTTTTGTAGCAACGAGGTCATTCATTCAACCCCGAGAATACGCTTACGACATCAATCAAGTATACCGACTACGCCGATCGCGCCGACTTGTGCCGATTGCACCGAATACGAGAGCATATTCAACAAATTCAATAAACAAATCAGTACGAACATGTCTAACTATCAAAGTTATTCTTTCCTTCATTGTCTATAACAAGCTGTACATAACTTATTTCTGAATACAAACAGAGACGATTAATCTTTCCCAGTCTTCTGCAAGTACCCGTTTAATATACTCTTCACCAGGACCTCGTTGCTACAAAAAATAGAGTTTTAGATAACAGTCGGAATATCACGTGACCAGAATACTTCTTGGTGACATGAATAATTTCGGAGGTTGTGGTGGGGGTATCGTGGGGCTTGTTGGCCACCGCAGGACTGTTGCGGAGGTTTTTTTAGTGTAGAGTACATATACTAGTACTAGTACTCTACCGAGGCGGCCGGATTGAAGTCCATTCTCAGGATGTGCGAATAGCTATTCCAGCCACAAATTAGCCACATATGTTGCGATCTCCACCGACCACCGTGCCCGGTACCATGCGGACTCGAAGATCGCACTGTATGTGGCTAGTGTGTGGCTGTAAAGGCGCTACTCCATTTTTGGGTTGTGCGACCTCCATCCGGCCGCCTAAGCATGCATAGTACTAATCTCACAACAGAACGTGACGGAAAATGAATAAAAAAGTTACAATTGAAAGTTTGCAACATTCCTAGGTTATAAGTAATCGCGTAAATAGAATTTTATATAGGGCTCAGGAAAATATTACACCTAAAAATAGCATATGATCGGCAATATATATTAACTACATGTACATGTACATGTTACATAGTATACCTAGCCGAGTAATATTTCATAATTTTAAGACCACTTATCTCAATTAGGCTATACTAACCCCAAACATCGGCCAAGAATCATGTGACTGTATTACAAAGGCATGATTTGTAGCATAGTCGGCTCGGGAACGAGTAAGTGGTAGCATGACTGGAGGTACCGCAAACGTATATGCTAGAAATTGTCGCAAACTTTTTTTTTTGCGCTGGCAGTACAAATGTGGTGTGCTCACGATTCGCCCTAATTCTCATGTCGAATCATTTGTATTTGATCCAACGATATCCGGAAAAAGGCTCGAAAAAGGATGTTTTAACGCCTTTCCGTTTTTGGAACTACTCTCGACCTCGTTCACTGGTACTGGTACTAGTACAACGCCTGAACATTCCTCATCACAGTGTGCATCTTTTGCACAAACAATCGGCCTATTGCAGTTTAACGTGGAATATTTAGCCCATGACCAGTTTTCTGTGTATTACTATCCGCATATATACTATCACTTCGATATGGATAGCCCGCAACCACGATTTTTAACGCTCGTTCCAGTTAACCGTTGGGGAAACGTTGCAAAAAAAACTATTGAAAATGTGCTTCCCCATCCCCGGTATCCCGGTCCCTGCTACTGATCATCCATCGTTTTGTCATAGGAAGATCTCCCGTATGCAGTCAGCACAAGGCATCACAGCCCAATTACCCACTTTTACCCCAGTAGCGAATATCCGGTTCCGTTGAAGCCCTATGCTTTTGCGCTGCCATGGGTCTTGGCCTTCGAAGTCGACTGCAGAGCTGGAACTTCAAGCCAAGCTCCTGATTCTTCACAACAAGGCACTCAAAGCTGTCTTGGCGTGATATGATCGGCGCCGGCCGCCAAGACTAGTCAGGACGTCCGGGCTGCCTCGAAGCAGGGAAAAAATCTTGTGTTAAAAAATCTGGTGCTAAGTGATCCTGGAATTCAAGGAAGCTCTGCTAATTACATTGCAAACGGGTAATTTTTCGACAACACCCGCATGTATATGCGCCTGTATAACAGGTATGTGTGTACGTAGATATGCAGACAACGACATCAATTAATCAACGATGCCACGAAAATCGGAGAAGAAACTCCTAGATGCCTTAGATGCTTATATTGAAGCTGAAGAAAAACTGCATACAATATTTCACTCCATACCCCTTGAACCTCGAAAGCCGATAGTTCCTTCTTCTGCTTTCTCGGACGAGGAAGAAGGAGACCGATTCTATATCCAGCGACTATATATCCTCTGCTCGGTCAACTCGTCAAGACCAAAGAACTCCTCCACTTAGCTCTTCTCTGCAAAGTATTCTGGTTGACGCTCGTGATCAGCTTCGTTCACAGCGTTATTGGGAGCTGCGAAACAAAAACGTCGGTCGAAGCTCCTAGGTCTGGTTTGACCCTATTCAAAAACCACGCGAATTTCGGTCTCTTTTCCGTATAGATAGAGAAAACTTTGATGAACTTGTTCGCCTTATCAAAACTGACGCTGTTTTCCGTAACCCTACGCATAATCAACAAGCTCCTGTGAGGTATCAATTGGCTGTTTTTTTTATTCCGAATAGGTGGGTAAAGTAGCTTCACTACTGGGTATCGGCAAGGGAACGATTACACTTTACTCCAATCGTGTACTTCATTCTGTCCTCGACCTTCGAGAGCGTTACATTAAGTGGCCGAATGCAGAACAAATGTTGGCACATAAACAATATGTTTCGGAGAGCTCGGGATCGCCTCTCCAGGACTGCGTTGGAATGGTCGACGGTACTTTCATCATTTTGCCCTACGCATCTGTCACCGACTGGTTTTTTTTTTTAGGGGGTGAGCTGGGCTGGAGTTTCGCGATTTGGAAGTTCCGTGACAGCTTGAGTTCCGGTCGCGGAGGAATAGTTCCGTAGTAGGAGCTTGTTGCGTGGGCATCATGGCGGGGGTAGAGGGATCGACTGAATTGTGAGTTACAGACTCCTTTCTAGACACGCCGAAGGCGTTTTTGCAATGTGGTTTACATAGTGGTGGGGTTGACACGAGCACGCTTCTCTACCCTTGGACTAATTCACTCGAAATTCTTGGCTAGATTTTTCCTGACGGGGTACCCAAAGCGCTGAGCTTCTGGTCAGTTTTACAATGATTTGATTGGTCCCTCAAACCCTGCATTTTCTTTCTCGCCAGGACAGTAGGGGTCCTCAAAGTTCAGTTGGTTTGAGTTGGATGGGTTGAAAAGGTGACCTACGCTAATGCGGCAATTATCCGATTGGCAAGGTCAGTCCAACTCAACTCAGTTGCCCATACGTAGAAATCAAAGGATGAGAAAAATCAAACGACGCTAGTATTTCCATCGCGCCCAACTAATGCGAAGGAGGGTGGTGATGCTAATGTGGTCAGCACACTTTTGCGGCTCTAGCGTATGTATGCGTATGTTAGCTCGAACGTCGAATAACCTGTTCACTATAATCCTGACGATGCCTCGAAATTCGAAACGAAAGCAACTCTTGACATCTCTCCAAGGCATATGAAAATGGACAAAGCCTGCTTGATGATGTTTTTGAACCAAGGCCTGACGATTTTCCGCCAAAGTACGCATGTTTTGAGTATAATTTTTCTGCCAACGAGAACGGAGAGGGCAGAGACGAGGACAGCCCGGGATGGAGAAGCAGGCTGGGATGGGGACTCGGCGATGAGTTAGAACAAGAAGATAGCATCGAACAGACTGCCGAGACTACTGCTGATACATACCGGGACATTATTCGGCATCTAGAAGCAGAGCGTTATTGGGTTGAGCGTAAAAAGCCTGATCTCATCAATCAATTGGGACATTTGTTTGAAGCTCTTTATGCTAGACCGAATACGCGTAAATTTCGCAGTCTCTTCCGCATGAACCCTTGCGATTTCGATGCATTGGTGTGTCGAATTCAAAAAAATCCGATTTTCTTCAACAAGTCTCGAAATCCACAAGCTCTAGTCCGATATCAACTTGCAGTTTTCCTATATCAAATGGGTGGCGGCAGCACACACGAGAAAGCAAGTACCTTGCTAGGACTCGGGGAAGGCACAGTTACGCTCTACTGTAATCGCATTTTGGAGGCTATACATTCCCACCGTGAAGTATTCATTTGCTGGCCTACGAGTGAAGAGAAAATGTAGATAAAAAGACGGATCTCTGAAGGGTCAATGAGGGTCTTCGAGGATGCAATTGGCTTTATTGATGGGACTTACATTTTTTTTGAAATATTCGCCTTTATATGATTGGTGGTATTACTTCAATCGTAAATCATCATATGGTTTCAACGCCACTATCGTCTGCGATGACCAGTACCGTATAATGCGTATGTCAATTTTTTTTTTTTTACTTCCGCTAGTGTAAAGTGGCGGTCACAATGGAAACAAGAAATCAAAAATCGAGATGGGGTCCTCAAAGTTACATACTATGTTGGCCTATCTGATTGGTCGTTACCGACCCACCCGGACACAACCAACTCAGCTGAAATTCGAATTCGATTTCTACTCTGAGGACCCCTAGTTTAGAGTACCTTAATCACTACTTTTGTTCCCTTGACATAGGGTTTGGTTGCCAGTTGAATACGCACTAGTGCGGCGGGTAAATTGTATCCTAGCCAGCCTTTAGCATAACACTCGTCAGAACCCTTATCACACCACACC
>JABYPW010001309.1:0-13541 GCA_016880775.1 Phymatotrichopsis omnivora
GTTCAAGATCCAGCATAATCGCCTGCCGCGCAATCACCTTCAATATCTGCGCCACATTAGCCATCCAATCCCGCAACACCTGTTCCTTAACATCCTCCTCTTTCCCCGCCATTTTCTCCCTGCTACCTCCGCAAATTATCTGTTATTACAGAACTTGACTACAATAATACATTATGCGCGATCTTTCAAATTTCTGCTGATGGAGAGAACGGAGAGCCGATTCTTCAAGGTATTCCAGAGGCGCTTGCCCATGTTGGGTCTGACGGTAGCTTGTGCCTGGCTACTGACGTGAACTTTTCCTTTGGTATTGACATCTGTGGACTCCTCTCTGGCTGTTCCCTCATTGCCAGGTTGTCCGACGACGGGTTTTTCATCGGCTATATCGTTGGGGGCAGGTTCTTGGGCAGTAAGTTCTTGAGCGATGGGTTCTTCCTCAGTCTGTTCGTCCTTAGCAATCTGAGTGGTTACTGGTGCTTCGGATTCAGGTTTCTCTTCAGCCTTGCCCCCGACTTCAGTGACAGCGGCGGTGGTTGGCAAAGGTAGGCGATCGCTACCGGCACCGGATATTAGTCACGAATATGCCTAAATTTGGAAAATACTGAAGAAGCACATACCTCCCAACGTGCCTCGCAGCTCTAACAAACCCCCGCGCACTCTCCCCAAATTTCACCTCCTTTAACCTTCTCCCGTCCAACTCTTCCAAAGACTTCTGATGGTCTTTATTCAAAGGTTCAAGATCCAGCATAATCGCCTGCCGCGCAATCACCTTCAATATCTGCGCCACATTAGCCATCCAATCCCGCAACACCTGTTCCTTAACATCCTCCTCTTTCCCCGCCATTTTCTCCTCTCTATCCTTCCACTCCTTTCCCTTCTCTATTTTATTCACTCTTTTCCCCAACCCATCAGCAACCTTATCAATCTCGTTCTTCAATTCCTGAACCCTTTCCGCAAAATCCGCATCCTCCTTCGCCGCCTCCTCAAACTTATCCAACCTTGCCTCGATTTCCGTCCATTCTTTAATCAACTTCGCCTTCTCCTCCAAAAGCCTATGAACCGTTCCCTCGAGTCGCGCTTCTTTCCGACGCAGCTGAACCCCGTACGCAATGCTATCCGTAACCAGCTGCGTGAGCGCTGCATAGGTGATATTCGGAGGCTGGTCATTTTGGTTGTTGCGGTCCGCGGACGGGAAGCCAGAAGTGGGTGGGTTGGGGTATACATGTGGTTGAACAGTTCTCCGAAAAGGTCCGAGAGCGAAGGGAGGGCCCGATAAGCGGCGCAGGGCAGCACTGTAGGATGGGGGATTGGTAGGGCGCCGAGTTCGTCGTCTAGGAGGAGCAGCGGGCGCAGGATTAAGAGGAGACGTACGCCTGGTTATCTGGCGGCGAGCAGTAGGGGAGGGGAAGGGGAATCGCTCGAGGGAGTAATTTTCCATACTAAAGGGGCGGCGGTTATCCAACGACAATGGAGGCGGTTTGTACGGCATCTTTGAGTCTATGCAATGAGACTGGTCAAGTAGAGCAGGGTGTTGTGGGTTGAGTGTATATTGATTTTTTTTGAATCAAAAGCAAGACAGGCGATGGTAGGCCAGCGGTGTGGAAGAAACGCGATAAGGGAGGTGTTGGCTGGAGGTGGCTGGCGTACGAGCGGAGCAAGAGACCGAACCAGGCAACTGCCAGCTTTTCATGCCCACCAACCCACGCATCTGCAGTCGATCGCAATGCACGGCAGCGAGTTATTTCTCTGAGCTCGAACTATTTGTAAAACGGTTGTTACTCCGGGCTTTTCGAAAATCCTGTTGGCGGTAAACGCTGCCTTTTCTCGCCATCTCAGCAACTGTCTGGGAATGCGCACTCTTCTCACCAGTGCACTTTCCGTCGAGTGAGACTTCATGAACCGGACGCCGTGCACACCTCGCAACCTCCGGAATGAAATATAGATATTCCAAGGCACGAGAAGCTATCTTTACCCTCCTTGAGACTCGCCCACATTGAATTTTTTTCACCAATAATTGTGTCACGTGACATTTTCTCGGCCATGTAGGAAATTCCTAGTTAGCTCCTGCGAACAAGCTCTTTGCCTATCTCAACGACTCTGCATCGCTCTCTGCTTATTTTCATATCGCCACTCTTTAGGGGAAAGATTGCAGGTATACGTCCTTTACTTTTAGATCTCGACCAGTACTACCGACTCCCAGGCACGCTCGTGGTGTATTCGTTCCAGGGGGGGGATTACTTTGTTTGGGCGCCTAGCGAAGTTTCTCGAAGACCTCACTTGGCACCTCTGGGAACTCCTGCGCCGTACCAGCGCCACGCCTCCCCGCTCCCCAAGCACCGACAATCTCCACTTCTCTTCGGTCGAGGATTTGATCCTTAGATCGCTACTGGTACGTGTGTCAGTTTCGCCGCCGAAATGAGCTCGGCCCTTGCATGGTTGCGTCCGGGTCACTGGGAGGAGTTGAGATGGTCCAAAAGCCGCTTTTTAAAGTTTGGGATTCTTTGCGAGGCTATGGAATTCGAACCGATAAGGACTTTTGATTGGGCTTGTGGCACCGGAGAGAGCTAAAGCGAGGGCTCCGGGCGCAGACGATATTGGAATGTTTAGGCCGGGAAAGTCGGATCCTGCTCCAGAGACGAAACGGGCGTGGTCTGGTATATTTGCTGTACTGTTTTGCGAATAACGTCAATGTGAATGGGATGTTGCGGGGTACGTGTGACTTTGAAATGGAGGCTTCGATATGCTCACGACGCTTCTCGAGCTTGTGAGTCTCCGACCGCACCTCCCCCAGATCGCCAGCAACTAGAGAATCCAGATGACTTATTCGATGTGTGAAGGTTTATAAGCGAATTCCAGCATTTTCTAGCGAGCATACTAGGTACCAATTGTCAATTAACTCCGAGCCTTCCGGTCTTTGTGGTGAGTCTGGCCCGGCGATCGCGAGTCAAGGCGAAAAGAATTGAATATACAATGATGATTGTATTATTGCGGGCCCCTTTCGGGTAAGGGTGATTTGGTTGCGCAATGCGCCAGAAGCAGTTGTTGCTGGTTGCTGGCAGCAGACGGCAGATGTCGGAGGTTCACATTTGAGCCGCATTTGAGCCGCATTTGAGCCGCAATTGAGCCGCATTCGCGAGATAACTGAATTAGCATGACCGCGCCGAGACGCCGTCCGTGCACCATGACGTCAGATTAGCATATTTTTCTGAAATCTGATTCCTGCATTGTTGGCATATCAAAACGTAACTATCCATTGTATTTATTTATTTATTTGTTCTTCAAAATAAGGAGCAGAAATTTTATAGAAAGTATCTTCGCTTTCACCAACCGTATTTCTTCGCACGGACGATACCCAACAGACCAAGATCCATTACCAGTAGCCGAGATCACACTCTGCCATACGTTGAATAGATATCTGCCAGTTCAAGTTATATTGATTTTGCGTTCGATAAGTTAATTTTTTGAAACAATCAAAAGCTATAGCAGAAGAAAGGAAAGTTTTGGTTCCTTTGGCAATTTCTAAGAATGACATTTTAGCAACGTTTCGCGAAGGCAAGAAGTATATCCACCCTAGAAACGCAAGAATACCCACAGTCACAATCGCTAACTACTGCTGAAGCTCTCAGGTACCCGAGGAAATAAACGCCCAGGTCGGCACGTCACGTGACGTATTGCGAGCCGGAAGCAGAACAATTCCCGCGCAATCCCTCGAGACTCCGCTCCATGTCCTGCAGCAATATGTTTCGAGTCTTTGCTTATATTATGTACTATAATTTAGTATTTTGAGGGCTCGGGAATTGTGCATGAAGTTATGAACTAGCTTCTGCTTCGACTAGTTTCGGGACATTGGTCAGGGATGCAGTTCGGCTGAGAATAAGCTTAGAAACGATGCCCTTGCCATCTTTCCCCGCAACAGATCCGTGTGAGCCATTCAGGATCATATACTTAAGCCTTTTATCCCTACCTTTGTGGAATTTCGTGCTATCGTTATACGTCCTTGGCTTGAAATTGCAAGTTTGCCAGTACTTATAATTATCAGAAAGAATTGTTGCAACTTCTGAAGCCTGGCTATGGGGTGGCGATGGCATAGAATTATATAAATGACCTCTAATTTCCGCTGCCATAACGGAAGGAAGGAGAAAGCTTCACCATCCTCGATGCGGTGAATTAACGCTATGGTTTGCAATTGCTGTCCTACATAGTCACCCGTTTTCATGCTATAACTACCGATGGGAAGAATAGGTGGTCCGAAGTGGTAAGTACGAGAGCACTTATTGTGATCGCACGAGCTGAAGCCTCCTCATACTGAAACGTTCCCAAGGAGGTGCAGTTGAATGGAGGTGGACTACCGAACACTAGCGACGAACACTCGTGAGCATGCAAAAATTGACCGTCGAATTTAATGTTATCCAGCTCAAAGTGCTCGAAAAAATTTAACGGCGACTTCATCCCATGAACTTCAAAACTGAGGAATGAATGTGAATGAAGGTGGTTTATTTGGGGCGGTGACGAACGTATACAAAAATCTCACCAACAGAATATGCGGGCATACGCGCCCTTACCGATTGGGACACTCTCCATATGAACAATTACTTACTCTCACAACATCAGCGCTAATTTCTGACGTTAACAATATGACCAGGAATGCAGTTTTCGAAAATTTACACTCCAAGACATATTTGTTATTTTCTGGTACATATACATCATGCAACCCCGCTTTTCCTTGAAGATCTCCATAAATAACTAGTTACATGTACTGTTCTACACAGATTGTTGTTTGTTGATACTTGTACTCTCCGATTGTAGCGGTTCAGCTGAGGTTCGAACACATCCAACTACAGAATCTCCTTTCGCGAAGACATCGGATTTTCTAAGGCGATTTGGGTGCAAACGCTAACAGTAACTCTTTTTTAGGGGCCTCAGAGTAGTCACTATGTAATAGATACAGTTTTCCCCGCAATCCGGATGAATCGCAACGAAAATATCGTTCGGCGCTGAATTTGGCTTCTTACTCTTTCATACTCTATCTATTCTTTAGTTGTTGTATTGAATAGATATAGTCTTCGCTTTCCTCTCCTTTTCGAACCGTTTCTCCATAAGCCTTTCGGACCCCCGGAGCCGAAACGCGCCCTCCCTCAACACGAGCGAAAGTCTTTGGAAGTTCGGTACTTTCTGTGGTTTCACTGTGCTCAACACCAAATATGGCTACCTGTACGCACAAGAAATTTTTCATCGAAAAAAACCCCACGGTACCCGGACTTGACTTTGGCAAAGTTAAATGTGTTCACTGTTTTGCTATAGGCGTTCGCCTAGAGTATACAAGACGCATATCCATAACTGACAAGTCATTCCACACTAGGCCCAACTTCAATCTCGTTGATAGAGACTCGTTTGATGCCGGGGAATCTCAGATTTCCGCCTTCAATGTCTATGCGAAACCGAACCTTTATCTGCCGGGTCCAGTGGCGTCTGGTGATTTTATATTTCCCGTCATTAGGCGCGAAAACGGCGAGACATATCATGCCTTGACTTGCGCGTTGGTAACGAATAAGTAGCTTCCTAGTAAAGGCCCAGAGTATTTCAGAACGATCGATGCCAGCCCGAAGCAGCTTCTTTTCCTCCAATCTTATCTCCCAGGAGTGCCAATCAAGACCGGCAATACCGATAAAACGCACTCAATTAGGTTGATCGCCCAAACTTTCGAAAAGATCCGCGACGATTTCGAGGGTCAAGCGAAATTGCACACTATAATCCGCGAGTTCATAAACGATTCTACACTTGCGAATGCGGGGGATTTTAAGTACGTCTTGATTGGATACCTAGTTGATTATTGGCTCGAGGTTTATTTTAACAAAACGTATCAAAAGTCCCCGGAGGCGCACGAACCGGGTATTGGCATTATCGTTGTGGTGATGATTCGACGGACTCAAGCGGCTGTAGACTCTCGATCAATGACGCCGGAGAACCTTAAGAGATGCTTGGATGCAATTGTCGGTGCAAACAAAGCACGTCCGGAGGGTAGCAGCGGACGCATCTCCCATGTAATTCTCTATGGTGATATTCCAATCAAGGAAGCCTTGGGTGTTCGAGACGCGCGCGTGAAGGATGGCCTGAATATACTCTACCTCCCATCCCCATTCTTCACACAACCTACCGAGACAAGACCCAAAGAGCTGGTTGACCTCATTAATGCCAATAATGAAGTCTGGAGAGCGTTTAGAGGCAGGGGTGAATTTGACGGCTTCCGAGACTACGCTCCCGTCGAGGCGAAGGTGTTCGGCATTTTCGTCGCGCTTCGGCATCGTTTCAACGATGACCTCGTGTATATCGGTTTCCGTTCCGGTACGATTGACGGCGCCGGCTTTCTTGGTAGCCCAATTTGCTATCTCGACGACACCACCACCAAAGGAATGGATGATCGGGAATTCCAGCGGGTATTTGGCAACGGCGCATACCTTTACAATCCGGAGATTGAGAAAAATATGCACGAACGTATGTTAGATGTGACTAAGGCGACAAACACATTCATCCGAATCAACATCCAGAATAAGGGCGGAAACCCATTGGTTCTTACCGCAGATGCGCAGAAACATCTTCAATTGGCGTTGACGGTATACATTTGTGAGTGGGACTCGTCTAGGAAATTGCTTTGGCGGAAAAGGCTTTACCTGCAGTATCATGATCAGGCCAATTTGAAGAAAAAATTCGATCAGGCTTCAACGACAGCGATTGTGGTATGAACAATCTGCCGTGGCGTGAGGGATTGGAGGTTTTATGTGTTTCTTGGTTACTTTTCTCTTCGCTTCATTTTTTTCTTGTTTCTTTTTACTGTCGTTTTCCATCCTTGCCCGAAGTCACCTTGCACTGGATCGAATTTCATTAGTTACTCGCTTATTATGTTCATTCACTTTGGAAGTTGTTTTAGCATTCTCTCTACTATTACTTTTATTTACTATTTGTTCGTTACTGTTAGGGCGGAAAACGCGAAAAGTGGGAAAATTGAATAGTTTGCATTCAAAGACAATAAGCTGGATAGGACTAAAGAAGAAGCGAGAACCGCGGCATTAATACCAACGAGCGGAAAACCGAGTGACAATGCATGATGCTTGAAAGATATAAACAAAAACAGGAACAGCGGACCGAACGGAAACAAATATGCTGAGAAAAAAAAATCGCCCCTTCGACATAGACGCATATACCGAATCTCCATTTCATTGAAGAAACCCGAACATGAAACTCAGAAAACGGTAAAGAGAAAAAACCGAAACGAAAATCCGAACAAAACCCTCGCACATGTTTGTTCCAACAGTTACGATGATCATGTGAATTTAGAAACTATATTTATGTTTGGATTACTCTCACCAGAGCGGGTGGATAGCATCTGGCGGTTGCACGTGAGGATAGGAAAATATAGGTAAGTTGTAGTTTGTGTTTTTTAACCGTTTTACGAAGGAATATGTTTGCAATCTGCTGGAGCATGAAATTTACAAACGAGGAGGTGATATTATACGCTATATATTGAAACCCGACCCGGTGCCACGGTGGAAATTTGGGCTGCGGTCGTTCGGCAAAGAGGACAAAGTAGTAGCGATAGGGCTGGCGCAATTACGATTTGACGAAGCGGCGCTGGTCCGAATAATAGTTAGAGCTCGAAGCAAGATGGATAGCATGAATGTACACTACGTGAGGATGCGACAAAACTCCTCAACTTTTCTATGTTGAAGAAGTGAATGAAGAGCTTCTTTTAACTATAATGCCGGAACCTTTTATTTAGTGGAGCGTCAGCAAGGTCGAATTTTGTACCTTTTTTTTTAAGTTCGAAGATCTTTTATGCTTGGAAACTTTTTTTTAATGGCACGGAGTTTTCAATACTTTTACGAGTGACATGTAGCTGTGCTATGCGGAAAAACATTTCTGCGACGGTTACTCCGGACAATGCACCTAGCACGAGTTCCAGAAGCCAGTGACAAAACCTCACTCCTTCACGATCAACCATACCGTGCAACTAAGCGTTGTTCTCGTCTTCACCCACCGCCACCATTATCAATCTTCGCACAACTTCTCGGCCCTGCTTCATACTTCCTATGCCCTACCATCTGCGAAATAACGAGTAACAACCCATACCGCGCGGCAATACTCATGAGGTGGCGGACTGCCTTGAAGTTCTCGGGACAACCGGGTCCTCTTTTAAAAAAAACGTTGAAGAGTCACCCATAACTGCACCTTCATAGGGATACACACCAGTGCTTGTAGTTATAATTATGGAGCCCCAATGGAAGAAGCGAATATCTGCTTCATATCGAATGACATAATTTTTTTCATTGTTGGAAATATGGGCTATAGATCCATGAGAGTCTTCGCCTCGTTAATGACGGTATATAACCAGACTACTGGAATACTATAAGGATCGGGCCGGCGGGGAACGGATAGGCATATGTCATGAGAACATACATTTCAGAGAAACACTAGTGTTGGGAAACGAAAGTTATCGCGAGGTCGTTCAACTTTTACCCACAGCGAGAAGGAAAGGGAAATTGTGCATGTTTAATGAAGATAAAGAATAAGTCGTTCCTTGGCGTTGTTGTTTTTTGCAGGTGCTATAATTCTCTTTTTCTTCTGTATTCCCGAGAAAGTGTCTTTTTCCTTTTTTGGCGGTGGGGATTAGTTAGCTTTATTCGAATTCCTTATTTCAAGAATTGATTTCTTTTTTTCCCCCGCTTTACTTGTCGACTATTTTCTCTAATCTTCCCTCGATTCTTTTTTTCCCTCCATCTCTCTACTCACTTACGTTATCCTCCTTTCTCTATCCCCCACTCTGCCCATCTACCTTACTCTCTATCTTCACTCACACTCTACATGTTATAATTCGGAAAGTTTCCACAGCAGTATCTCTAACGTGCAACCTAAGAGCTCACGGGTCGCAGATTTCGCTGAACCGGGATAGGTCCAAAACCAAAAAGGTCCTACATTAGCGTCACAGTATCTGCCGCACATCTGGAAACCTGCCATTTCTGATTCAGCTGTATCTAGTGCTTCCTGCAGCGCTTGGAATGCATGACATACATTTCCGGTAGTTTTTGTTACCAAATACTTCCGTTATTCTTTCAAGTTTTTCTAAGACAATCCTACTGTCTTACGTTTCGCCAATAAACAAGAAATCTAACCAAGATAATACTATAAAGGTATTAGATTTAGAGACATCCTGACTTCCGATCCAGTAAAAAGCCACCTGGTTACTCGAGCGTATGCATGAAAGAGGGATTTTCCAGTTGTAATTGAGCTCTATTGATGCAATGTTATCTTCAACTTTAGTTTGCTATTCAATTTCCCTAGTATCCATGTGAATAAATTTTCGCCACCGTATTTAGAACCCGAGATGGTGCGAGTGTGGAGGCCAGACTGTTACTAGATTATATAGTGCAAGATGAGCAGATGCCGTCCATGCCTTCTCTGCTAAGCGCCGGATCGCTGAAGATGGAATTCTAGAGCAAAAGTTGGTTTGTGCACTGTGACATAAGGTATAGCGCACTCTTGGCGAACGATTTACTTTAATACCTAGCGCGCCAAAATGTGCGCAAAACCAAACCTATTTCGCAATATAAAGCCTCCGCTAATATGTAGGGTTTTACATAATAGGCATCTTTCCCGTGAAGCAATTGAAAAAAGAACCGCAATTCAGCTATGAGATGTATAAAGGTATCGTAACAACAGCTTGAATGAAAAACAGTTTATCACCACGAGTTCGCTCCCACACCACCTCACCCCCCCGATCCCCGAAACATCCTAATTACATCATACAAATAGCAAAAGCAAATAATCTTAACGGCGAAACAGATATTAAGCAGCTAATCCTAATAAATAGCAAACCCAGAAACGAAGTGTTGGCTTATTTGGAAATTTCAAGAACAACGTTCTAGCAACATTTTGTGAAGGTAGCCCGAATGACGCCAGATACTGACACTGAATAAAGGAGGTATATCCAACTTAGGAAAAAAAAAAAAAAAAGGAATATCTGTAGGCATAGACGTTACCTCCGGTTTTCCCGGTGTCTAGTCATCTCGAGCACGTGAAAAAAGGGAGTGAAAAAAAAGCTCTTGCGATTGCAGTGCAGATTGACACGTCGCGTGATGTATCCCGAGTATAGTGCAGGGGGAATTAGGACCACTCACTTTAAATTCTTCAGGTTTCGTTTTCTTATTCGAGGTAAGACGCTTTGAGGTTTTTTGTTTGTGGTTGTTCTCAATATTTTTGCGTTTCACCGCGGGGGGATTCCGGTTTAGGCGTTGTGGAGTTATACACGTGTGAGCTAACTAACTCCTTCTGCAATGCTTAATTTTGTATATATAGAGTACATAAGAAACGAGCGCAACCCATGCAAGGTGGCTGAACACCGCTAGCTTTAGGGTCAACAACTCCATACGCAGCGGAAGTCGTTCAAGTTAGTGAGTAGATCTATTTATCTAGCTTCGATAAACCCAGATTTCACTTATTCGGCAAATTTTACGAAAAATGTCGGTGGTTACGAGGAAGTCTCTCGTAGAGAGAATTTTGTGGAATCACTATAATCTTGCAGTTACGTGGCTATTAGCGGTTGGGATGGCTGGTTTGCAATCACTTGCTTTGCTTCAAAACAACCCAGAAGGATTATTGCAACCCGGAGGTGACCGTCCGCGATCTGCAATCTTTCCATTTCCATAGGAAAGCGGAAGAATACTAATAATCTTCAATTCAGCTGTTGCAACGAAAACCAACAAGCCTCATCATCTTAGTGTGGTTCTGGTTCGCTGGGAGGTATTTTAGGATTTTCAGGTCAACGCCGGGTTGCCGTGTTGGGGAGAACGTTGTATAAGTAACCAGGGAGGACGCGAATCCAAATTGAGTATGTACTAGTACATTCAGCAGCGAATCTGCAATATGATTCCAGACATTCCTACAGTCAGTTTAAGACACCTCTAAACCATTAACTAATGGATAATCCGAACATGCCTAAAGGAGGTAAAAATATTGGCGCCAAACATTCATGAGCATGAAAATTAGTAGGAAAAGTATAAAAGTTACTCGACCCGAAGTCTTCGAAATTTTCTCGCAACGCCCATGTCGTGAACTCCTAAAATGAACTTCATGAGAGGTGATTTATTTAGAGTAGTGACGAATGCTTACACAATTCACACCAACAGAATATTGTATTGCAACCCACCGACGCATGCCCCACCACAAACTGAAACACTCTTCGTATAAAAGACTATTTTTGTAAACCAGCACTAGCTTTCTGACGTCAATGTTAATGAAAGCAGTTTCCGAAAGATTTCGGTTTGCAGTTCACTCCAAGATATGCAGTCATCTCGTACATCAGTCAACCCCGCTTTTCCTCGAGCACCTTCACAAATAACTAGCTATATTCGTTGTGCACAGACCGTTGTATGTACTTTTATTGTCGCAGTTCAGCTGAAGTTTCAAAACATTCAGCTGGCCTCGCGAAGTAATCGGCTTTTCTAGGCGATTTGCCTTCTCAGCCGCAAAAGCTTACTGTAGTTCTTGTTCAGGAATCACCGAGTATCCACTATATAATAGCTATAATTTTCTACTTAATTTAGATGGAAGATATTATTTGGTACTGGATTTTCTTTTTACACTTTCATATTCTATTCTTTAGCTGCATTGAATAGATACGATCCTCGTTTTCTACTCGTTTCCGCCCAATCCCCCCATATAAGCCTTGCGGACTTTCGGAGTCGAAACGCAACCTCCCTCAACGCGAACGAAGTCTTTGGAAATTCAGGGCTCTGCAGTTTCGCTGTGCTCAATACCAAATATGGCCACCTGTACGCACAAGAAATTTTTCATCGAAAAAAACCCCACGATACCCGGACTTGACTTTAGCAAAGTCAAATGTGTACACTGTTTTGCCATAGGCGTTCGCCTAGAGTACACGAGACTCATATCCATAACCGACGGGTCATTCTACACCCTGCCCAACTTCGGTCTCGTTGATGAAGTCTCGTTTGAGGCCGGGGAATCTCAGTTTTTCGCCTTCAACATCCACGAGAAGCCAAATCTTTATCTGTCGAATCCAGTGACGTCTGTCGATTTCGTTTTTCCCGTCATTAGGGGCGAAAACGGCGAAACATATCATGCCTTGACTTGCGCGTTGGTAACGAATAAGAAGCCGCCCGGAAAAGGGCCAGAGTATTTCAGAACGATCGATGCCAGCCCGGAACAGACTCTTCTCCTCCAGTACTATCTCCCAGGGGTGCCAACCAAGGACGGCGGTACCGATAAAACGCACTCGACTAAGTTGATCGCCCAAACTTTCGAAAGGATCCGCGACAATTTCGAAGAGCAAGCCAAATTGCACACCGAAATCCGCGAATTCATAAACGATTCTCCACTTGCGAATAAAAAGAGTTTTAAATACGTCTCGATTGGATACCTGGCGGAATATTGGCTCAAGGCTTATTTTAACAAAACGAATCAAAATTTTCCGGAGGCGCACGAACCGGGTGTTGGTATCATCGCTGTGGTGATGATTCGACGGACTCAAGCGGCTGGAGACTCTCGATCAATGACGCCGGAGAACCTTAAGAGATGCTTGGATGCAATTGTCGGTGCAAACAAAGCACGTCCGGAGGGTAGCAGCGGACGCATCTCCCATGTAATTCTCTATGGTGATATTCCAATCAAGGAAGCCTTGGGTGTTCGAGACGCGCGCGTGAAGGATGGCCTGAATATACTCTACCTCCCATCCCCATTCTTCACACAACCTACCGAGACAAGACCCAAAGAGCTGGTTGACCTCATTAATGCCAATAATGAAGTCTGGAGAGCGTTTAGAGGCAGGGGTGAATTTGACGGCTTCCGAGACTACGCTCCCGTCGAGGCGAAGGTGTTCGGCATTTTCGTCGCGCTTCGGCATCGTTTCAACGATGACCTCGTGTATATCGGTTTCCGTTCCGGTACGATTGACGGCGCCGGCTTTCTTGGTAGCCCAATTTGCTATCTCGACGACACCACCACCAAAGGAATGGATGATCGGGAATTCCAGCGGGTATTTGGCAACGGCGCATACCTTTACAATCCGGAGATTGAGAAAAATATGCACGAACGTATGTTAGATGTGACTAAGGCGACAAACACATTCATCCGAATCAACATCCAGAATAAGGGCGGAAACCCATTGGTTCTTACCGCAGATGCGCAGAAACATCTTCAATTGGCGTTGACGGTATACATTTGTGAGTGGGACTCGTCTAGGAAATTGCTTTGGCGGAAAAGGCTTTACCTGCAGTATCATGATCAGGCCAATTTGAAGAAAAAATTCGATCAGGCTTCAACGACAGCGATTGTGGTATGAACAATCTGCCGTGGCGTGAGGGATTGGAGGTTTTATGTGTTTCTTGGTTACTTTTCTCTTCGCTTCATTTTTTTCTTGTTTCTTTTTACTGTCGTTTTCCATCCTTGCCCGAAGTCACCTTGCACTGGATCGAATTTCATTAGTTACTCGCTTATTATGTTCATTCACTTTGGAAGTTGTTTTAGCATTCTCT